>MU389429.1:0-142782 GCA_022578775.1 Xylaria venustula
CTTATTTGTTTTATAAAATAAAAAAAATTTTATTTAAAAATTTGAAAAAAAAAAAAAAAAAACTACAAAAAAAAAAAAAAAAAAAAAAAAAAAAAAAAAAAAAAAAACACCTACGGATTTACTAAAAAACGCACCAAAATTTATTGCAGACAATAAACCTAAAAAATAAAAAAATAATATTACGAACCAACGAGCGGGCAGCTTGTTAAAAAACTAAAGTGACCAAAAAAAACCTAATAAAAAGCACGAAGCAAACTAAAAAAAAAAGCTACAGGCATAAATATAGTTACGTAATGCGCAGCTTTATAAAAATCACAAAGCAAAATGCTCTAAAAAATCTGTAAAGCATACAAAGCAAAGTGCTTTATAAAAAAATGAAAACAAAGTGCTTTTATTGCTTTACAAAGCAAGTAAAGCAACAAGCATTTAAGTAAAAAAAAAACGGTTTATATAATAATAATAAGTTCTCCTATATATTTAATCAGTTTTTATTTCACAATTTAATTTAAGCATATAGCAACTTTTTATAATAATTATATAAAAATATTTTTAACGACTTTAATATAATTTTTACCAACGTTACGATAATTTTTTTAGTTATTACTTAGCACGATTTTATACGGAAAGCTCCGATTATACCACGTTTATACAAACTTAAGGTTCGTCACAGTATATTTTTAATATAAGCAGCGGTATTATTAGCTAAAGCTTTAAAAAACAGCAAAACATTGCGTTATTATTTTGTAAATTAAAACTTATAAAATAAATATAAGTTATTAAAAAAACTATATAATTACAACGTTTTTTAATAAAATTAAACGCTGCTAAAAAAAATATATTAGCTATTATAATTTACGGCAACAATTAAAAAGCTATAATTATAGCAAAAAATCTTTAGTTTTACAGCAAAATAAAATATATATTAATATAACAAGCTTTTTATAAAAAAACAATATAACAAAGCAATATTAACTTTGTATAAATATTTATATTTAAATAAATAGCTAACGGCTTTATTAAATTATTGCTAAAAAACAAATTTATCGCTATTTAAAATGCTTTAAGCTTTTGCTTATAAAGCAAATAAAAAAAATTTAAAAAAACATTTTATAAATTTTTATTAAAAACTAAAACAATTGCTATATTTTTTTAAGCAATATTATGAATAAATATATTATTAAAATTTATATTTTTTAGCAAACTTAATTATACTATTTATAATTATTTTAATTATTGCTATTATTAAAAAATATATAATATATACCGCAAAAATTACTTTATAAATAACTTTTAATAAATATTAAAGCAATTATTTTAAAATTTTACTTATAAAAAAATATTTTGTATATTTAACTTTTTTTAAAAATTTAACAGCACGCAAAACAATTAAATATTTATTAAAAATTTAACAGTATATAAAACAATTAAAATATTTATTAAAAACTTAATAATATTTAAAACTATAGTAAAATTATTTATTAACTTTAATAAATTACTTATAAACTTAAAAACTTTTATTACAAAAGTTAAAATATATTTAAAGCAATTTAATTTTTAATTAATATTACTAGTTTTAAATTATTTTAAATTAAAATAATTAAATAGCTTTTATATTTATTTGCGATTTATTATTTATTATAGCAAACAAAATAAAATAAATTAGCTAAACTATATACCAAACATAGTAACAAAAAATATATTTAGCTATTTTGCCGGTTTATTAAATATAACACTTAAAAACATTAAAATTAAAATATTTAATATATTTAATAGTTTTATTATAAAAAATTTATAAAAAATTTACAATTAGCACATTTTCGCTATAGCTATTATTAAAAGCAAAAAAATAAAAAAAAAAACACATATTAATATAAAATTGCGATCTAGTAAAAATTAGCAAATTAAAACGCTACAAAATATTTTTATTTAAAAAATAACGCTTATTTATTAATTACTTAAAAACAAAAAAAAATAAACAAAGCGCAAATTTAGTATAATATTAACAACAGTGCAAAAAGTTAAAAAAAATGTTTTTTTAACACATTGTTAAAAATTATTAAATAGTTTAAAATAAGCAACCTATTTTACCAAAAAACGGAAAATATACGTTTTTAAAACTGTATATAACTCTAAGCATAATATAAAGCAGTTAACAACTAAAAGTAGCAATAGCCTTATATAAACGTATATAGTTCGAGTAGAAGTATTAAAAACAGGGGGGCTGGTAATGCTGGTGGCTGGTACATACGACCTACATACATTCACTATATATTAGAGAGATATCTTCTACTCGACTGTATCTAGACTGAACTTTAAGAAATCAATCAATATTGTACACCTATATATTCAACTGCGATGACGGGGCCTCTACGAAACTCATAATTAGTGACTGCCATATAAAGGTAGATCAGGAGTTTCGGAATAGTAAATCTATCGTAGGATATTATCCAAAGGCCATAGGGAGCCTCCACGCAGCCCCGAGATGTGGATCGATAGGAAAAGATTACTCCCCGCCAATCGCAACGGGTCTCTGGCCAGGTGCCGGTGATGGCTGCGATACTGTTGTTGGGCGCCGATCCGTCCGTAAGTGAACCATCTTGTTTAGCAACAAAGATTACGTTGCGTAGGGGCCTTCCCAAAACGAAGTTGTACTCGATAGTAGTGGTAGTACCCTCGCTGTCATTGAAGAACGGCCTAGCATTTTGGTAATCCAAGCCCTTAGAGTCCCGCTCACATTCAATCCAGATCAGCTCAGGTCTCTTCTGGTCGACTGGAAATATGATGGCTCGTATGTGATTCTCTGTTGGTCTTTTGGTCATGTCAAACCGGGAAAGGCTGCCGCAGAGAAGTTTGTGGGTAGCATGGTCATCTAGCTGGCATGACTTGGAACAGTAAGACACGTTGACGCATCGACTACATTTCAAGTCTGATGGTTTGGTACAAACGAGGCATGCGACTGATGATGGAGAGCTTTTCGAGAGTTACCGTCTTGTGCTTGATATGGTATAATATTACTCGCCTATGTGTGTGTACATTTGTTATTACGTACATATCGGCTTCTCCCCATCTTACAATCATGCTACATTTGTGCTCGACAGAATGTTTCAAATAGCCTGGCCCTGGGGCTTCAGTCTGCAAAAAGCTGTGCGGTAGCGATGATGCGGCGCCAGCTTGAAGCCACGTATCCGGTAGGAATATTGCCGTCAATTGGAGCTTCTTACCCCTTTCCAGTAATTGTGTCCTACCGAAAACACTCAAAAAACCCTTGAAATGCTGCATACCTAGATTCCAAGCTAAGAACACATAACATTTTAATCTTAGTATGGTGCACTGTCCACCGTAATCCAGTGTGGTAGAGTACAACAACAACAGCAGTTGTTGGGAGCGACCGTCACCATTCATATAACACCATATAGTCACGGGGGTGAAATGTACAGCTCCCCCCCTTCTCCTTCTCTTCCCCTCATTCGTTCCTTGCTCCCACTACCTTCCCATAAACCCCCATTCTTCGGTTATACCTCGCTACCATTCCCCCTAGAGCACAAGGAACAAGCATTAAGATTACAGGCCATCCTACTAGAAGTCAGACATCCCTCGGGTGGTCTAGGGGTTTATGATTCTTCATTGTAGCACCCATGCTACACTGATAAGGTCGGGGGTCCAGATCCCTCCCAGATGGGGGTTTATTGCCTTCTCCTGAGTCCACTCAGGAGTCATCCTAATCTGTGATTGGGAGGCGAACGTAGTAGCTGACAGAGAGCAGTTTGCGGACTGTTTCTCGTTCTGTTTAACCGCTCCTGCACGAGATCTCATGACTCATGGGTATTTAACAATGTGATATGACCATATATCCTCATGACTTCAAACTGATCATTCTTTGTGCGGTCTTTCTTGCAAGTATATGGAGTGAATATACTGTAGGCTAGGCTGCACACACGGAAGATTATTAGGTGACACTTGTATCCGACGCTGAGTTATTGCATATAAGTGTAGAGATAGTCGTAGTCGTTCTATCTCAATAGGCTTATGAAATAGATTCAATGAGCCAGGACTGAAATTTCAGGCGCCCCATCTCCTCAATAAGGTTTGCATAGGTGCGCTATTATACATAGCGAAACTATAAGAATGGGCTGCCCGATCTACGAAGGGAAAATCTGATTTGCCTTGGTCGAGCTTTCGCTGGGTCGGGTACTTGAAGAACGAGCCTTTTCGAGATCACTCGAGCCGCTCCCATTGATGGGATCCACATCCCGAAGGCCAGTATCACTGCTGCTACTGCGCAAAAAGGTCAACTCAATGAAGCTTCGCATACTATGGAGTATTTCTACTGTGGCGAGCGAAGTGGCGAAGATCCTCAACGATGGCAGGTTTACAGCGATCAGCGCCACCCCTGATTCTAGAATGGTAAAGAAGAAAGAAGAGGTAACGAGACCTGAAATACCAGAACCCGAGTCAGTGTCTTTGGTCAAGTAGACGGTCCTTTTTTGGCTAGTTATAAGTGGTTGTACTCACGTTCGTGGTCAGTATTGAGGAGATAGTCCGGACCTCCAAGTTCGATCTTGATGTATTGAACCATCCGCGCGATTGATGCGGCAAGACCACTATACTTTTCATTAGCGAATTCTGCACTATTTTACGAGCAGTTGAGGAACCCACACTAATGCCAGCAGGAATACGCTGATGATGGACAGCTTTCGCTTTAAAGTCCTGTGGAGCTTCAAGATCTAGTCAACATAATCAGCGTCTCTATTCATATGGTCTTGCATGATATGATCGTCTATCAACGTAGACATACAGCCGGAATAGGGATGATCAAGATCCAGACATCAAGGAGGAAGTCGGAAATGACGAGTCCGTAGAGGACAGGGAATGAGAGTGTGCAGTAGTTGACGTATGTACCGTCCCACAGTGCCGAGAAATGTGTTCCGCACTGAAAGCCTGTGAGGAACTGGAAGACGAAGAGCCAGAGAATCACGACGATAATCGTTGCCCAAGTGAGCGGGTCAAATATAGGCCGCTTGCCCCCTGAGCAGAAGATGCGCCGGTAGAAGAAAAGCGCGCTGAGTTTAACGAAGGCAAGGGCGCTGTTAGTTAAGACGTCAAGCGCGATTTGGATCTAGAGAGATGGCATTTAGAGATGTGATCAAAGAAACGGCCAAGTAATTCGGGATCACGTAGGCGATGAGATTGTGATCTCACTCACCTGGCTGTTTTCCTTGCCCAGCTCCGCCGTCTGTGCGGGCGTAAAATCATGACTGTAATATCCCAGCGTCTTGTTGTGTACCCCTGAGACGTGCAAGCACACATGGTCAGCTCGTGTTTCGTAATATTAATAGCGTGCCCGCATGGATCCGGATCGACAGCCAACACAATAGGGAAACACACCGATAAATGCGCTGATGCATGCTCCGATGAACGAGATCTGGATGGTGTCCGTCAGCGAGGGCTTCTTCCGACACACACAACGGACGACTAGGTGAGAGCGTGTCACTGGGTTCTTGGTACGCACTAGGGCAAGGGCGACGAAATAGTCGTCAGCTAAGAGTCTCAGTTGATTCCGCTGGCGCGCCCAGAACCGGAGGCCGACAGAGATAGTCGTCAGCCCAAGGAGCGTGCCAGAGAGGATGGGTAAACCTTCCTTTGACGAAGTAGACATCACGAAGGCGGGATCTTTGTCAGCGAGCAGAGTTGGAATGTTAGTCAAGTTCTTGGGTTTGATAAGACGATTGCCGCTTGCCAGAATAAAGACATTGAGTTTATTGAAGATTCGAAAGTTCAAAGGCAGATGTATCAATCCCAAGTTATTAGTCCTAGGTATGTTAACCGCTTCAAGAAAGTGTCGACCCACAAGCCGCTAGATGTCACGATACCACCAACAGAATACTGTACTTGACGCGCATAACTTACCCAAGGTATCGTGGCCAATCGTATGTATCACCCTACACAGGAGGAATTTGAAATAGTCAAAGATCTACACTATAGTGTGAAGGCAGCGCAACTAGTTTACAACTCATAGGATTTTTTCTCGCTGTGCCACATTGGCGCAATTGCAACATTGTTGGTACTTAGCCTACATATTTCGTGGGGCTATGACGGAATAGATATCAAGAAAAGAATTCTGACGCGGCCACAGAATTTGAAATTTAGTTGATCGCTCAACATTAGATTATTCCGGTACCCTGCTCGGTAAGACAGAGTGCCCGCGTGGTGGATATAAGCTCGACTTGCCGCCGTGAACTTACATGTCTGGCTTCTCCGGCACTAAGCATCTGTCGAAATTCAAACTCTATTCATTTTTTTCCTTCCCTTTCATCATCCGTACAACTAGTCATCAAAATGCAAATTCACGCCTCCTTTATCGCCGTCTTTGCCGGGCTGGCCGCTATCACCGGTGCCATGCCAACCAAAGTTGTGCAACACGGAAATACAAAAGATCTCATCTTCTCGATTTTCATGATCCGTTCCGAAGTCTCAAGCAGGTAACTAATATCTGTCGTGTGACTATAGAAAGCATGGCTCGTGCCAACTATGAGAAGCGGATTCCATGCCCCGTTGTCGACTCTAAGCGCGATACGGAGGAGGATGACCTCGGCGACGACAGCGCAGGAGTTGTCATAGCCTGCGACTTTTGAGATAATGGGTTCCCACATCAACGGGTGACGTAGAAGTACTGGGCTGGGCCCGGGCGACTAAAGGAGGGCGTTATGGACTGTGTATCAAGAGTTAGCACTTGGATTATACCACGAATTTACATAAACCTGCGCACATCTGTAGAGAACTTTGGTACAAGTCGCTGTGCTTCAATTAAGCCTTGAATTTCATTTTTCGTGAGTAAATCTCAAGTAACTCATAAGCCATGAGGTTTGCTCGAAACTAGGTCGCGACACGGATACCTAGGTTAACATGTCGATGGGTGCTTAACACCTATTCATTTCCTGGTAATAACCAACCCTAATCATATTCAAAAGATCTCCCCCATTGCCGGCCATAATATAGCGCTATCTGACCCAGATCATGGATATCTATAAATTAACAGTCATGAGTCCTGCTTCTCATGTACTTCTTGTTTCAAAAAGTGCCCAACGATGGTCAAAACTCTGTCTCGCAGCCCACGCCCTTCGACATGGCACCTGTGTCCACAATCAGGAAGTGTGATCCAGCGAACTCGGGGAATGAGTTCAAAAAAGGAACTTGAGCGATCTCATGTGAGGTGTCATGATCGCCATCGTAGATGAGAGTTGGGACGTTGATTTTGGGTAAGCGAGGAATAACTGTCCAATCTTTATTTGAACCTCCCGGTGTAAGAGCTGAATGACCATTGCTGTGGATACTTAGAATAACCTGGACTAGAGAAACGAGAGAGGATAGAATCAGGTACGTACATCGTGCGATTCGCCGTCGAATCTTCTTGCAGGTTCTTATACGCCGACCCCAGTTCCGGCGGAATCGGCGTAGTACGGCATACGTGATTCTTTTGATAGTACGAGAGTGCGAGCCGATATCCATCACTATTGTAATCTCCCGCGCTCTCTGCTTCCTCGAGACCTTCTCGAATATCTTTGGGCATCTGCTCCCGCAGGAGCATGGTACCCCGGAAACCCAGCTCTTTGCTAGCCAGCGCGCTAGCGAGGACCAATTTCTGTAAACCTGAAGGTTGCCGAGAAGCAAAGGCAGCGCCCAGCATACCACCCCAGCTGTGACCAAGGAGATAGAAGCCCCGAGGACGCAGGTCTAGGTGGTTTATCATATTGTCTAGCTCATCTTGAAAGAGTTCCTCTCGCCAGAAAGTACCATCGCCCGCCTTTTGGGGAAGGTGAGTAGACTTGCCACAGCCTATCTGGTCTTAGAAGATAACTGGGATACCGTATTTGCCCCAAAGGTTGGCGAAGGGTAAGAGGTATCCGTGGCCAACACCGGGTCCCCCATGGACTATAATAACTGGAGGAGAGGTGCTGGTAGAAAGGTCGCCGACGATCTTATAAAAAGTAAAGCATGGTTGATCGATTGATGGAATAAGAAAAGGCACTTGTCCCTCTTGGACACGCGGACCCGTCATAGCATAAATTGAATATGGATTGAAGTGAAGTAAATCGAAAAGGGGCTCAAAAAAGATAGTTGTGTTGCTGGGCGAGTGGCCGGTAGGGGCACATATGGGATTGAGTAAAAGTCGTACCTGACAGTCATGCCGTCACCGTCGCCGCCCCCACCCCTTACTTACGGCGCAGGTATCTACTCCAGTCTTCTGCAGGACCCGCAAGTGGTTTGACACTACGTATATGCAACAACACCAACAACAACACCAATGCCCGTGAAATGCCGGGATTGCCTTGTGAATTTACGCAATGGAATAAGCATCAGGTCTAACATTAAACATAAAGCCTGGCCTCTAAATCAGTACGATCTCCAATGCAAGTATCCTAATCTTAGTATTACACCGATTTGCAGCCCTAATGCAATACCTAGCTGCATTGCCCTCGATACTAATATGCGCGTTGGTGCAGGTTTCACCTGCCAAGATCGTCAAGGCTTCGTTGGTTGTTTATGTAGATTGAACGAACTGATACATAGGTCGCAGTTCACGGACGTCATGTCATGCAACCAGCTACACAATTAAATAGACATACCGTAATCTGACAAGATCCGGATCTTGCTGAAGCATCTTAAATCATAATTTAGAGAGGATTTTACTTGCAGCTTGGTTCTTCACATTCAACGAAAGGCATTTTAGGTATATTGCAGAATCGTAGAGTACGTTGTTCCCCGTAGGTGTGAATCTCAAAATGAACGCACAACAGCAATAGCTCACTTAACCACTGACGTTGATTCCCCCAAGGCCAGCACTAAAAATTGACAAGATCACGTTTACACACATCTCCAGCGACGTTACTTCCATATCATAGCATACCCTAGGAAACCATACGCTAGCTTATACATGACCCAATTCTCATTGCTCCTCTCGTCGTACATGGTGGAATCTGATCCATAATTGTGGACGCTTCCACATGGCATGGAGGCGGAAGTCATCATCAAAGGATGATTCCATTCCTTTCACCGCCTCAAGGTCGAATGTCCACAGCACTTTAGCTAGAAAGAGCTTAATCTGTTGCCAGGCAATTTCACGACCCGTGCACATCCTAGGACCTACCCCAAACGGGTGTAGGTTTTTAATTTGATCGTTAGCATAGCGTGGATTATACTCAGGGTGGTGAGCTGGTAGCCAACGCTCCGGGCGGAACTCGAGCGGGTCACGGAAGTAATCCGGGCTTCTGGCGGCTGCGAAGCTCGACATCTGACATACGATCTAAATAGAATATTTAGTAACGACGGCAGCAGATGTAAAAGCGGAAGAGTCGAGCTTTAAAGAAATGGGTTGAGGCGCCTGTGCTTACTCCTTTCGGGATGTAGACACCATCCACAACTGCACCGGGACTAATTCGCGGCATTCCTGTGCCGTTGCTGATATGGACGCGCATTGTCTCAGAAATGACAGCATGGAGGTACTTAAGCTCGACTAGTGCGTCCGCATTAATGATATCGTAGGCTTGGAAAGCATCCCTGATTTCGCGAACAAGAATTTCGTATGCCTTGCGGTCCTTCGCTAAGAAGAAAAAGACAGCATTGAGCGTGATCTGGATGGGATCGAAGCCGGCGACAAATAGTTGGAGTGCAACCTGTTCCAGATGAATCTTCTCCTTTTTGGTCGCGGGAGGGGCCGCATCGGCAGGAAGCATGTAATCGACGAAGTCTGGATGTGGAGTGGTGCCTCTGATATCGATGCGCCTTTGAAGTGCCTCGCTATTCATTTTGTAGACACCTGGTAGTGATCGTAGAACTGAAGGCGAAACGAAGAAGAGTGCAAAAATGTTGACTACCGGAAGCTTCTTTGATACTTGTGAAAGTGTCCCATACAAGCTGGTTCCGAGCAAGGTATCAAGAAATTCGGAACTGCGCTCTGTTTCGGGGGTGAAACGATTAGTAGAGGGGACCCCCGGTGGCTCCTACTTGTATAAAGCATTTTGGAATGTACGTACGATCTCTCATATGGTTCAATTTACGGTTGTACGCTAGATCTGCAGAAACGTCTGTAGCAAACCAGGTTGTCCACTTTACGAGTCAGACAGTCAGATTTCGACTTCCGACCTTAATTCGCCCCTAGATCTCACGGAGATAGAGTTGGAGTACTTCCTTTCGTAATTTCAATCCCATCCCCTTTAGATCCGATTTCTCTCATTCTTTCAATGAAAAGATCGATGTAGTAATGTAGTGTGGGCTCCTTAGCCTTCGTCGCCTTCGGTGCGAAGGCTGGGAGAAGCCTTTTTGCAACTTCTTTGCGCTTGACAGGATCTGACTCCCATATGAAGCCTCGGTCTCCTGCACCAAAGTCCATGAGGTCGGTCTTCAGGAACGTCTCGTAACCATTCTGTGTAGAGCTGAGAATATCTCCATATACATTGTTGGTCAAATGATATCTCAGTGAACGTATTAAGATTATTCCTAGAGGATACTCACCAACCTTGGCCTGTGGTGTAATGAATGCGAGTTCATTTGGGGCGACACGGACGACCTTGCCTGTAACTCCCTGTCATTATCATGCGAACAAGCTCAGACAAGTAATAAGAATAGGGAGGGCCAGTACACACCGTACTGTTTGAGCATATTTTCTACAGCCCATGGCCACCGTCCACTGATCCTAATGATAGTCAATAACGAATCACTGTCATATATCCCGCGTTAGAATAGAGGGACTGCGAGCACCAACCAGTGATAGGCGTAAGGGACGTTAGAGATGGCGGCAAACTTTGGACCGGGGAATTTAGATGCGGGATGAAATTTGAGAAGGTATATGGTGCGCGCTATTGCGTAGACAAGTATCTATCCGAGACAGCTATGAGTGCGATGTACAACTGAGATGTGGACAGGCTGCAAAGCGCTAGACGGCATTGAAGCGGATGGGATAATAAGAAACACGTACGACTGTGAAGATAAAAGAAAAGCACTGCCACTTTGTAGCTTCTTTCAGCGACGACAGCAAAGACGGCGACTTGAATTGGGGCATGTTGAAATGACGGCGAAGTGGGCGCAACTTTCACGATAACGACCAGGGATTACAGTAGTGGCGATTGAGTTTAGCATAAAGTGGAAGGAAGCTGTCAAGAGCTTTCTGATGAATATGAGAGATAGACGTGTGTAGCTTGGGGAAACTTGGAAATGCAGTCTATCTTAAGAAATTGGGGCCTCTCTCTTGGTGGGATGGGTGATACAAAGCTAAGGCTTCTGCTCAAGATACTCGCAGGATAGGGCTACCCATCTAGTCAAGCGACTATACCGTTGCATTCCAACATTGATTGTTATACCTACCTGCCTTAATTTCGAGTGAGCTTATGACGGGCAGATAAGACGCCCTGCTGAAGGCAGTTATTCGGCCTCAATTTCGCCAGATACACCCAACAACAGGTGGTGCGTCTGATGGACATAACAAGCATAAAAGCAGAGAGGTCCAACGACGTGTGTTTAGGTAGCCTCTAGCTAGTGATGCAACATCGGGTACACATAAGACGTCAAGGGATGAGATCGCAGATTGTTTCTGTATCACTTACTGTGTAGACACATGTAGGCGCAGCAACATGCATATGTACGTTGGTATGTTGTGCATAGTAGACATTAGGGGGTGAGCTTCAAGTGAGCGTCTCCACCCTATCAGTACTAGCCAGCATAGAGTAAAAAGTCCGCCTAGGTGGCGATAGAGTAATAAGCACCCTTGTGATGCATTGTATCATTAATTCCCAGCCAACAATTTGAGTCTCGCAAATTTTGGACATAAACACAACGTAATACTTGACCTCAACACTTTTCTAGTCCCGTGTGGGATCAAGAACACAAAACTTGGATTACTTATTGCGCTTTATCATCACCGTCATGTCTGTTCAGTATGCTGCTGTCTCCCAGAAAGAGCCTGACGCGGAGAAAACAGACATCTCCTGGCCACACATCAAATCAAGGCGCTTAGCACCGCAATGGACATTGGGCTGAGTCACCATTTGCGCGGCTCTCTTCTGTTCTCTCACTGCCAATCTCTTTTTTGTTCATAGAGAGTTTGTGAGGCCTTGGAAGCTCGCCAACCAACTGCCCACTCGGTTTGGTAAATCCAATAATCCATCATATTATCTGACATTTACCGGCCAATAATACTGACTCCCCATTGACTATATAGCAGGCCTCCGTCGAAACGTACCAACAGAGATACTCTCAAGCAGCGATTTCGACAGCTTGAATCGAACAGTGCAGGATGCGGCGTGGGGCCATGTCGATATAGAGCCTTGGAACGGCTTTATTGCCCTCGACGAGGACTACACAATAGCACAGGAGCTGCCACACTCTCAGCGCTGGCCTTGGGATTCCAACAAAGGCGTCTACATCATGACCAGCTCGCATGAGCTGCACTGTGTGGTAGGTCTGGGTCTCCATTCTCGCCGAAGAAAAGAGCGAACTAAATATTCTTTTTCGTGTAATCCAGCGCGCTCTCCGCGATCTCGTGAACGAGGACAATGACGGGGTGCCCAAAGACGAGAGAAAATACCACTACCCTCACCTAATGCATTGCGTTAATGTCCTGCGGGAATCGGTTATGTGTAACGCCGACGATACACCCCTTTACATCGGGAAGCTGCATAAGAACGTCTACGAGAAGTCCCCTCGCGCCGGAACTGGCACTATTAAGATGTGTCGCGATTGGGATTCTTTACTAGCGTGGTCTCGCGCCCGCAGCGCGTGCTACCGACCGGTAAACTTCACAGATAGCGGATTTAGGGAGATCGACAGGTATAAGTCCTGTCCGGATCATTCGCGACCTTGGGAACAAGTAAAGTCCCTCGACGAGCAAGTCGTACCCTGAAGCACATAGAAAATCGTTGTGTCCCCGATAATGAAATGGTCATTGAGTCGTGTCATACGGGCAGACCTATCGGAGAAATACGCGCCCGATCGTCTCTGGCCCACCTAGCTATAGACTAATAGATGCAAGAAGATCTAACAATAAGGCAGGGCAACCAACGGACTTTTGGACCGAGAATAGAAAGAGGAAAACTGTATAATCCGACATCATGACGTGTGACAAGCGCCCGTTTAGAAGGGAGTTCTATTAATAGTTCTAACTTCCTGCACGCACTATGTCATCGCACAGCTAACAGACAGCGTACATATTCACGTACATTAATTAGCTAGAAAACCAGAATGTTAATTAGGTAGAAGTGGCTTTACATACCTACTTGCTACATACACTTTTTTTTAAGAAATCTGGTGCAAGTACAGGTGTTATCAGCGTAGTTCATTCTGGCAGTAACACAATAGTCAGTCACAAAAAGACTAGTAGAGCTGGGACTACTTCTTAGACTTATTGCAAGAATTTAACCCGCATCTAATGTATCAGTGATCACAGAAATCTTCGCATCGACTGTCGCCAATGGGAAGCAGTCTCCGATGGCTTTGTACGGTAAACATTGACTCGGTGTGTCGGGAAGATGTATTTGGGTGTGGGGATTGATAGTTCCAGAGTGAATAGAAGCCATGAAGCAGCCACATAGCAGGTATGTAAAGGGTCAATATCCATAGATAGGGTAGATAAAAGTTAACCAATTAACCCCTGGCCTTCTGATGTCTAAGAGGGGAAACCCCCCTTATATATAACCAAGGCCACTGTCTTTGCACAGAACGACTCACGACAAAGATTGATACGACTGACGTAGCCAGGGGCGTGCACCATCAAGGCTTGAGATGACACACACTTTCAAGATCTTACAGGATCGTCGCCCAACCCTACGTGCTAACGACACTCATTATCCCGAGCTCAACATCTCTACAAATGCCATGTCACCACCATGTGATTGATAACGTAGTGGCTCGTCTTTCGAAGTTCCGTTATGTCTTCCAATACGACAATCATCATAGAGAAGGCCTACATGAGCTAGAAAGTGCAGCCGCCATCATACTCGCCCTCTTTCGACGCACCAGATTACTTGTCCATTAAGCTACGCTACTGCTCACCAATAATTTCAAGACTATCGGGAAGCTCATGGTCGTGTGGCCAACCATATGTTTTCGTGCCCCGTGAAAGGAATTTGCTCATCACTCTGTTAATGTCGCCACAAGCCACTTCCCTAGTTGATGACCCATTTTATGGCAAAGTCGCCTTCACCTTCACTTGAAAGAGCCTGACATTGAACAGTTTGGGCAGAAAATGCACAGCACTATTGCTATGTGTGATGAGATGAAGTAGTGGGAGAAACAATCTCCGACGCATGATGAGATGTATCTGGAATAGGACAAAGCCAGAGCTCATCGTCGATTTTTCCATGAAGGTATAGTATCATTCATGTGGACCGATTATTATCTCGAGGAACTATTGCAAAAGTGCCGCTTCTCTAAGCCTCCGTCTGCATCGAAGATGTTATGCTTATCATACAAGAAAGAAATTCTGTCGGTTCGGTTTCAGGACGCAGTACCGGGCGCATACAATCTTGGTATTGAACGACGACATTGCCAGGGTCACATCAAATGACTAGGAAGACGTCCTACCTTCATGATACTCCTACGAAATACAAGCTAACGTTGAATAGCTCAAATCAAATCCTAACCCAGGCTCTGATCGGTGTAATAATATAGTTTTTGACAACTTCATTTGCTACTACATACGACCATAGGGTCTGGAAAACGCGGGGTCCCGTCTGCTCCCCCTTAGCCAAGCTAGATACCGCCAGATCAGTAGTTGGGTCGGTGACGACCAGCGAATCCCTGGTGTTGTATGTATTTTTTAGTCTGGTTTTACTCCTTTTTACACTCTGTCTTGAGGCATGACAACTAGACGAGATAACATTATACCAGAAGCTCTAAGGCATATAGGCTCCCCTAAGACTGAAAGAAATATTATTCTATCTTTAGCTTGGCATAGCCGCTTGCTCTCCGCTTTGACTCCCGCCCGTGTACCGGTGTCAAATACGGAACCGTCCGGAGCCTAAAACAACATCCCGAGAGCGCCGGGCAGCTCCGGTATTTATTCCGCGCATATTAGCGCTTACTGTATAATTGCAACTCAATCAGTTGATATGCATACCTGCGTCATTTTCTCCTCCATTTCATTGCTACAATAGCATGCGATATCTATGGCCACGGATATGAGCCCGTGGTCTACTTGAAAGAGCAAATTGTTCACAAACTGCTGACAACATCAGCGAAAGAGTTATGTCCCATTTTTCCCTATTTATTGATTGAGGGTACATCGAGCACCCATAGTTGAGAGAGAATTATTCCTAGAGGGGTTCAACATTCATACATTGAAATTATCAATCATATTGTAACAAAACGCAAGTACGAGTGAAAACCACCGCTTTCTATAGTTTTAAGATATCACGTTACGGTCTTCAATCTTAAATTTATTCCAACTCAGCGGAATGTGACCGCACACGCTGCCCCCTTATGGAAATGATCATCAACCGCTCGAGGCTATGAGTAAAAAAAACGTCACCGCAAAAACCCACTCGCACCACTTACACGGCCTACACCACCCACCTACGCTACCAGAATTACCACCTATTCAACAGCTGTTTTTAAAGCTATTAATTAATGCTACAGGTCAATATACAAGCGAGAACAGGCTTCTAGACAGCTTCAAAACGTAGTGATTTTGAGTGTATATAGGTGAGTTGGGGGTTGGCGCGGTGACGTTTTTTTTACTCATAGCCTCGCCGCTAAAAGCGCTAACCCCTGAATGCAGGGTCAGACCCCTTTGCGCTTTACCGCGTCCAAGTTATTCTCAGGATTATCCCAACGATCGACAGGTTTAAGTGGCCACGGCCTTCCAAATCAAGACAACGACTCAAGGAAATCCAACACCATAGATACCCTAGGATAGCAGAAGGCGGCGTGATTTGGCATCTTGTTGGAGTTGCTATGTAGATAGGGAATCTGAATAATACTGGAAACCATATATATAAATGCACCTCGGATAAGTCTACCCAAAGAAGTTTTGCATTTTCATCTATTATACTTTGTACCCGTAGTTAATCTAAGCACATCTAACAACATCGCTCATCATGGTTCGCGTCACTACCATTTCCGCCACCTTACTCACGGCCGCTATGGCTAAGGCAGTGTGCGTCGGACCATCCGTTAACCAAGCGACAATAGACCTTATTTCACAGTACGAGGGATTCAGTGCGACCGTTTGTGAGTGGACACTATGTGTAAAGTGACTTTGGTGAGGGCTAAATCCCTAACAACCATCTTAGATAATGATCCGACTGGGAACCCGACTATTGGCTACGGGCATCTATGCCAGCAGAGTGGATGCTCCGAAATCCCCTATTCCATTCCACTCTCGGAAGCTGATGGCAAGAAGCTTCTCGCGGACGACGTGGTTGTATGCTTTATCCGTCCCATATGTCGTCTCTCTCTGATAATGCTAACAACGAGCCTATAGCCACCTCAAAATTGTATCACTCAGCAGACAGCGTCATTAGTTGTCCTTAACGCCAACGAGTATGGAGCACTTGTAAGCTGGGCATACAATGTAGGATGCGGCAATTCTGCATCATCAAGTTTAATTTCGCGTCTCAATAACGGCGAAGATCCTCAGACTGTGATTTCAGAAGAACTACCTCAATGGGATGAGAGCGGCGGTGAAGTCCTCCCGGGCCTTCAAAAGAGGAGAGCAGCTGAGGTCAGTTTGGCTGAAACAGCTACCTCAGACCCCGCCCTCCCAGCCTGCTAAGCAAGTTACAATATTTTCACTATTCTGATAGGACTTCTTCATTGTGGTTGAAAGGGATCGAGGAGCTTTTTAGCATGCATGAAGCATGGGAAGAAAATCAATCATAAGGCAATTGAAAACTACTCACGTATCTTCGTCGTGCAATGGTGTTCCCTGCTGCGTCGCCATTTGACTGCCGTTTGACTGCCTTTTCTCATATCCTCCAGTCTTCATGAAATTACGATAGTTTGAGAATGGTGCAAGCAAGAAAACTAGAAGTACTCATTCATTCACCACTGAGTATTGTCACAATCTATGTATTACTTAATCAGCAATTTGCTGCAAGATCGTAGACCATATTCCTTGGTACCTAAGGTTCGCTCTTCAATTTTTGATTTTCCCGTCGTCGTTTTCTCGCTACACATATCTCTTCTTGCCCGTTTTGATCTATATTCAGATAATCACATTCAAAGTCTTGATACTATGGATACCACCGAACCCCTTCAAGCTATCCAGGTATGGTCCATCTAAAACCCTTCTCCTACTCGATTACGATGATGCAAATGTTAGGCTCATAACAGATCCTGAGGGGAGAAAGATGATTTTAGAATTCAGCAAAGAGACTCAACGGCGGCTCGGAAAAATCTTGTCGCCATTTTGCACTGTCTTATGGACATAGCGAGTGACTCGCCTACTGAGAGCAAATGGGTGGAAACGTGGTGGTTAATGCTCAAACTCGTTGTTATTGTCGTTGAGAATGCATGCTGGGACCTCAGTTTGCAGGTGCGGCACACACTGCTCATACAATGCTTCCAGTATCAGCTTGGGTATGAACAGTCGACGAGGCGGTCAGGGTCGCTTACATGGTCGACTGAGGGCTTCTTTCATTCTTTAATCAAGTTCCTACCTGGAGATACCCTTCGAGTTACTGTCCTACCGGTTACAACTAGATTTATTTCTGTCGGGTTTGGGAAACAACCTCCACTAGGCGCCGTGCAGACACAGAATATAGACTTGATGTTACTGGCGAGGGGAGAAATAATTATGAACACAGCTACTGAGTCGGTCTAGTTATAAACTATATCTCAACGCTTTGTAGCTGTTACTGTTTTTGGAAGCCGACATAGATATTACCAGAAAACACCAGTAATGGCGACGGCACATTGAACTATTTGATATATCACGTGGCCGTTATGATGCCTCCAAGAATTAAGATTCATGGCGTAAATTATTTGGTCTTTTCTCGAACCCATTCGTTCTTCCGCGCCAACACACCTTCTGAATGCACCTTTCTTTCATTCAATCGGGGAAACGGAACATCAGGCACATCCTTGTCGAGAAACGCACATAACGGTTCCCACCCATCATCCAGTCTGTACTCAAGTCTTCTTTCAGGAGTAACCATTCGCCTTAATTCGTCATAGTACTTGTCGTAGGCCTCCCGTGAATTGGCTTCAATTTCTTCGCGGTTATTTGCTCCGAAAAAGCCCAAGTGGATTTTCCTCATTGCATAGGGTGCTCGAATATCGTTGATATGCCAAGCAACAAATCCAATAAAGCTGATCAGAGGAGTGAAAAGCGTATCTAATATCTGCGAGCTGTAACTTGGCCACCAGAAATCAAAGTCGCGTTGAACGACGACTACCTTGGCATTAGGATAGGCTTTTATCAGTTGGTGAACGAACGGTGACCCCATGTCGGTGACTATATCATATTTCGAGCCCCATAAAGAGTCCCAATCCTGTCGTGTGAATGGCTGTCTTGGTGTTGCCCCTGGAACAGACGGCCAAGTGGCCTCAGCCGCCTTCTCAATGAGGACCCATGGGTTGCCGCGAACGTCTTTGACTCTATGGTGTACTTTATAACCTAGTAATCTGTAGGCTTCGGCGAATGATTTTGTTCCCATACGGAATAAGGCTGCGTGGATTACCACAAGCCCTTGCTGGCTACATGGTTCTTGGGTGTTCATCTTCTCATTGCCTCTTGTGTGGGATCTGGTAAGGTTGCCAAAATGGTCAGACCGAGAAACTAAAGCTGTTTTGAGAAGTGAAGTTATGGTATTCCGTGTGTAAGATAACCGCTCGTGGGATTTTATAGGGAGAAGGGAGGGAAGCTGGAGTGAATGAGCGGTTGATTGAGGAAAGATGGATATAACTAGGTCGCGGAATGGCTGTGCCTTATAACAGTAGACTTGTTTGGTATTGTAACCCCTGAAGTATTTCGTCGCAGAGCGCCAACTAAACCAACCTCATTTGAACTAGATGTTACAAATAGTAGGGTGGATACCGACAATAACAACGGCGCCAGTTTAGTCCCATGCACGCACATCTGTACCATTTCACCAACAACAAAGCTTAGTGCAGCAAGAGCCTAAACACACACGTCTAACACAATCTTTCGAAGATAACCTGCTTCATGTTAGACAAAATTTCATCGTGCGGTAAATCAAGTTCTGGGAATAGCAATTCTTTGTCATAAGATCTTTGTCAGAGGTTTGACAATAGTGCCAGGTGACAACTATCTCTTATAGGGCCCTATATATTTGACCGTTTAGCAACCTTTTTATATAACAATATTTTATTCACTTGAAGACACCCGACTGCCATACTTACTAGAACCAGGGTTCAGATAGGGAATTGTCTTTGAATCGCTAATGTCCCGTCTGGTTTTTCATCATTAACTTTTTCTTTTCTTTTTTACCCCTTTTTCTAATCTATATGAGATATAGATATTGAGCATTCTGAACTCCGCGCCTTTCCAGAAGCTCTAAGTCGGCCCCAAAGCTCTGAAAGTTCATGCCCATATTTGAGGACCTGCGTATCTCGTCGGCGTGGGTTGAATCGATCCAGCCCTCGAGTCGCGGATCTATCACTTCTCCATCGCCAAACGTAACGAAGCTGTATTGCCCGTCATGCAAGACTTTCTTTTCAACCCCATCCGGGAAAGGCCCAAGAACAGCCTCGCCATTATTGAATCCTTCCATGTAACAGGGTCCCACCACTGATCTCTCTTCCCTGTCTTCTGTTGTAGGTCGTAGAACCATAAGTGCGTTGCAACCTAGAATGACACAGACTTCGTCACCCGGCACCACTGACTTGGGTGCTATTCCGATGTAGCCAGTTTCTGTCGTGAAAAATGCTCGACCGATCAAAAACCCCTTCATCAAGTCCACACAAGCCTGTTCCTGACCGACAACCTGGACCGAAGAAGCCTGAGTGCCGCTCTGTACCAGCTTATTGATGCATCGAACGGCGTCTTCTTTCGAGAAGAGCCCTTGCGGGGGAGTAACATAATTATCTGAGAAGATACCTGCATCAAGTGTCGAAGCGTACGCCTCCAGTACGCTGCCCCCACTAGGGTAATCCTCATTCAGCTCTAGGAATGTAGCGAGGTGTTGTATCACAGATTGCGCTTCTGGCCTGAGATTCTTTGCTTGTAACTCATGGTGCTGGATGTTCTTGATTTTGTCAATAGGTATAGCTATAATGGGCAGTCGATGTTCTTCAATCTTGAATTTTGGCCCGGTGAGGCAGCCCGAAGCATACCTATGAATGCCTTCTAGCGCCTGAACATACGGATTGCCGGTGGACCAGTCGGGGACCCAGCTAGGTGTCGAAGAGCCAGTAAATTTGGCATATTGTGTATTTCGTAGTTCGCATTCGGATAGGATATCAAACCCCCTGTAGAGGCTCAGATACCGTCTTGTCACGTCCTCGTACACATCCATATACGTTTTCTTCGTATAATCCGGCACAACGCCAATATCTCGGAGTTGTGCCTCGAGGTTCAATAGTCCGAAGATACGATCCCGTTGGTCTGCGCACTGGACATTCCCATAATTGAATCGTAAGCTTGGCATCGCTCGGTTGTTGTCCTGGAATAAGAAACGTCTTATAATCGTTTTACGCTTAGCAAATTCCACATTGTGCCCCCAGCCACGTATGGCAGGTTTGAGGTAGAAGCAAGCCCACGCCCGCTTAAACGTCAGCCATGGGATCGTTTGGTTCCCACAGCTCACCACAGCAGAGGCCTGGTTAGCCAAACCAATCTCTTGTCGGATCCACAGTCTGTCGAACCACGGGCGGCAGAAAAGAGCATGGAGAGAGAAATGCTCGTCCTCGTCAAAGGGAAGAGGTTGAGTTCTATCCGAAAGAGTATAGTCGGTTTCGAAGTCTGGAGAAGGTCTCATAAGTTGGCGGAAAAAATTGACGTCGATGCGTTCACCCATCCACTTCAGATGCTCCATAGCTTCAATACTATTGTTTTCCGCTTCGCCAAGCCACACGACTACACGCGATGCGCGTCGGTAGATATCGCCCATCATAGCGATACATGGACCCTTTTCGATTTCGTTTCCCTGGTCAATACACAAGGCGTCTATCCACATGAACCTAGATTCGTCCCTGTATCTCAAGTGCTTAAGGGCACTTTTCAGATTCCGAGTGACACGTAACTCCAAGTTGTCGGCCAGTATTAACTCCATGTTTTCTGTAGATCCCCATACATACGACAGAGCTTCGTAAGCTACTAAATGGGTTTCACTGCTTTCTTCGGCTATAAAGCGTTCATGATGGATAGTGATCGCGACTGGGTCATCGGGCTTTCCAGGGTGGATCTCAGCTACACGTATTTGTTTGGTGGTGATCGGCCGATATACATAGCTTCGAGTACATTTTTGGCTCATCCTACAGTCCTGAGTCATTATTTGGGATTTCCGTCTGTGAGGAAGTAAATTTGTGTCAGGACAATGCTTCGATAACGTGCAGCGAATACTTTTCATCGGCGAGCTGACAGGCACACTCAGCCGCACAGTCCTTTTATCAGATGCCGGGTCTATACGGAGTAGGGACTAGTGTTATTACTCCGTGTCGACGACTATACCCATTCTGTTTGAACAAATACCGTTCACTGGCAGTAAGCAAACCTTTGAGGGTATTTACGTCTACTGCATCACCCATCTCAGTAACCTCGCGAAGATGTAGAGACATAAATAATGATACAATCCTAGAAATTGTAGGAGCCATAGGTCTATATGCATCCATTCCCAAACTCCTATGATATACATGCGCAGAGGTGCGGTGTGAGGGGTCCGTACGCAAGCCTTTATCTAGATAGTACCCACAGACTTTGGGACTGTCCTAAGAGTTCGACAACACACATAGACTTTCAAGGGCACGGTGATTCAAACATACGGTATTATGTTATATTCTCATTAGTTTCTTGCATCCTAAGCGATATTGCTCTTCCAAGACGTCTCTCCCCAATTCCAGTGGCCACGGCCGAACTTCCAATGTCCCAGGCTCAGATGAACCCTCTCAGCAAGCGCCAGGCTCGTAGATGCTGAGTAAACCACAACGACATTGACTAATTGAGTTTCCTCAAGGTCCCCTTCACCGTCGTCTTCTTCTTCCCTCTGGTGTATCTTGATCTCGGAGCTAATGCAAATGGCGCGAATGCGGGGTAATGCAATTTTCTCGTACAACCACCTCTTCAAGATTCGCATTTTTTTCTGCGCAGAGCACTACTTCTAGTCTTGTACGGAATAATCCCCCATAGTGAGAAAATGAGTAAGCATGTCGGCAGCGTCCCGCATTCATTCATGAGGGTCCGCGACCGGGTACGACAGGAGGCGGGGGGATTCTCGTATCGAAGACGCGTCGATCAATGACCTTGAAGTCGAACAGCTTCTCGAACTCTGCCTTGTTTCGCATGAGCTCCTCATTGGCTTGTTTGAGTTTCTCAGGCTGGCCATCGTCGGTTACATTTAGCTTGATGTTGAGCACCCACTTCTGCGCCGGGTCGACAGGCCGCAGGTCATCCCACGCCGGAAGATGTACGATGGGACGACCCGGGGACTCTGGCAGCTGGTAGTATCTGCTCATGACTATCTCTAGATCCCCTCTGTTGAATGAATAGCTCTCTTGGATAAGCTCATGTGTATATCTACCGTGACGTGTTAGCGCTCGAGTGAGCAAGGAGGTAAGTGAGATTGAAGATGCACGTACGCATGCATATTCGCCGTTAGGGTTCCAGGTAAGTTGTGTTGGAATGGCACCTCAATCTTCTTCCGAGACGTGATGGGAGAGTCTCGCAGAGGATCGGGCAGATCGGTCCATCGAAGTGTAGCGGGTATACGGTTGAGGTCCACCGTAGTCTCTTTGCCGAAGTCCGTCTCAGGCGCCACCTCATACGCAGCTTGCAGGATATACGACGAGCGCAGAAGCTGCTTGCTGAGTTCCACCCATAATTGCTTCTCATTCTGACGTGGCAGTGAGCTTGGGAGTGGTGTTTTCGGTAACCCTTTAGGCTGGGGCTGCCCTGTGAAGAAGAGGATCCGATAGATGGACCGACGCGCTGTCATCCAGGACAGGCCCTGTAAGATCGCGCATGCTGTGTCGAACTCGCCCGACTTTACGGCTCCGGTGAGGAATAGCTCATGCATTTTTCGTGATGATTTGTAACTTTGACTTCGGTGAGGAAGATGAGTAGGTAGAGACTGAGTCCACCAATGCGCCTTAGCTCCAGTAAATGCCGTGGCTCTGCGCGTTGGAATTGGAAGGCGAGGAAATCCGGGTTCGGTTTTTTCCCCAGGAAATCCTTGTCCAGAAAAAGTGATGATCTTTTTTCTGGATGTATGATAAGCTGGTCAAAAATGTTGCTGATGTTGAGATGGAACGGAGGATTGAGCTTAATGAAGGTCGGAGTTAGGTGATTACAGGTGTCTGGGGAACATCAAAATACAAGTGTGAGACTCGAAGATCAGTGAATTAAAGTTGGATAGTTGCTGCGATACCGACGTAGTCATCATGCCAATGCGCTTCATTGGATATTACAATGCACTTACACTAGGAAATAATATGCAAGTGTGAATGGGAAGAAGCTTCATTCCAGCCTATTGTCCATTGTCCATTGTCCATGGCAATCAAGGTTGTGGCTTAGGTAGCAATTGTGGCTGATATACCTGCTAGGTGGCAGGTGGCTAGGGAGAAGGTTACCTATTGGCCGAATTCTCCAATCTACCTACATAAGGTAGGTACCTAAGTATTAAATCACTTGAACACAGTGCTCGAAACATATCGACCTTTACAAACACCATACGACATTTCGAGGTTATTACGACTTCTCAAAGCCTTCAAAATGCTTCATAGATACTTAAATTTCTTACCTGGGACACAAAAAAGGCAAAATGTGTATGAGTCGAAGAAAATGGCGTTACTGTTTCAAAATAACAGACATCTGACTAATTGACGGGAAAAGTAACATAATCCCAAGACTCCCCAGCGGTAATGAGTTGCGTATCTACAGAATCGTCGCCCTTACCCACATACAGCACCTTAGTGAAGGCGACATCGCTCCAGTACTTGAAAGCCACGCTCGGCGGGATAAAAGCAACATCACCACTGCTCAGTACCACCGTCTCATACTGCCCAATCTCGATACTCAGTAGTCCCTCCAGGACCTGGAATGCAGATGCGCCGGTCAGGATATACTCCGGAACCGTGGCATTGCCCTTCTTCCTATTAATACTAATCGTCGAAATGGTGAAGTTCAGGTCCTGCGTCTGGTCATGCGTCGTAAGCGGCTGAATTACCTGGTATCCGAACTCTGAGTTCAGCGCCTTCGGCCCGTATCCGTTGGCGATGAAGTAGGGCTCGCCGACAGCGCCTAGCGCGTTGGCTCCAGAGTGCCAAGTTGACCCCGCGGGCGCTGAGTCGTTGACCAGATCTGTGCGCGGCTCAAAGTCCAGCTGGGCGTAGACATCGAACCCTTCAAGCGCCGAGATGGCCGCGGAGTCAGGACCGGCCAGACCTTCATCGGGCGCGGGGACGTAGGGTGTGTCCGTCCCCGATGTGAAGTTATCTCCGAGGGTATAGAAAAGCTCCCTATCTAGCGTGAGCGATTGGTGATACTAATTACTTGAAACTATCTGCCGTCTATTCATTAGAAAAGAGAAAAAAGGGCTTACTCGAAACCACCAGGCACGATTACCCCCGTTAACTCGGTGTCCGGATCAAGGATCTGGAACGTATGCGTGGTATTCCGCACAACAGAACCATAATCGCCAGGCGTAAGTACACGTGTCTCCTGGTCATCGCTGCCGTTCTTCTGCGCCCAGAGCTGCAGGCGGCCCTTATAGTTGAAGAAGCTCTCGTAATGCTGCTCGTGGATATGCGGCAAGACGCCGAGCGCGTCGCTCCGCGGCGCGTTGGTAGAGATCAGAGTAAACGCGTCATCCGACGACGGACCTGTCACCAGAAACCGGTAAATCTGCGAACTGACATTGACGGCGCGTGTGTCGACGAAGTGCTCGAGGATGTAGGGCCGGAGGTGATCGGGGGCTTGCTGGACGTAGAGACCCTCGGCCGGAAGCTTACGGGGCTCGACTACACCCTTACTTACCGGTGTTGCCGCCGCTGCAGCTATGGCGATGATAGCACATAGAGGAGCCACTTTTGACAGCATCTTGACCCCTTTGCAACGGATGAGAACTGGATCTCTTTCATTTTCCTAACCTCTAATCAAGGGATTACGGTCTATATCAACTCCCGAGAAATGCAAGGCTGGAATTACAAATACTACACATCACGACGATGTAGCCTTATTTATGCATGTTGTCGCGATCAAGGATAGCCGTGCACAGAGCGGCGGCACGGACGCATTGTGATCTGCTGGAATCCGGCACATCTCTTACCGCCCGTTAAGGCGGGGAGTTTGATGTGATGTTGACCCTTTTCGGAGGATCAGCGGTCCATTGTAACGGGTTTCGGTAGTCGACCACGGCAAGCAGTACATGTAATATTTGGCACTCCTCCTCCCAAGCTACAACCTCAAATACTCAGTTGCCATGAATTTCAACTTCGTAACCTCGTCTCTTTTATATTCAATGGAGAATCATTAGCTTGAATAAGTGTTCCCTAAGGCCGCTATTGTCCCCGCCCCGTACCATCTTTTGGCGGCGATTTTCATCAAACCCCTAGGTATATCTCGGCTGTCTGCATCGCGGTCGGAATACAGTACTCAAACGTTCACCGTCAGTGTCCCAGAGCGGCGTTCTTCGGCACATCTTTGCTCGTATTAGCTGCACAGAATCTGTCTTCTCAAATATCCCATCATTTTGAGTCGTATATTTTCAATTCCCCAGCCAACTCAGCGTCAACTTCATTGTGGGTCTGTCCGCTTCAGGTAGGTCCCTTCTAGTTATAGCTTGATGCGTGGGGAATTGCCGCGTCATCGGGTTATACGATCTACTACGTATGCAAATCGAGGATTAAAGGCCAGAGCATTGGATACGTTAGAAAGGAGGGGGAAAAGGCAGGAGATTTTCCATAGCGAAGGAGAAGACATATCACGATCACTGGTCTGGATGTGAGCCTTTATAGTGTTAATTAAATCGTTTCACTAACTATGACGCTTGCCTCAAGTTTTGTATAGAGTATATATTCACGGGGTCAATAATTCGATCCCCTTATTTAGGTATTATGTATTTAAATCCATTTATCTTGGTATCATCTGGCGACTGCTCAAATCTTTTATAACACCGCTTCTTGCTTACCGTGTACCGGCCGGTAAGCTAGCATCAGGCACACTATCAAGTCTGCCCAACTCCTCGAGTGAATTGGAGCTCCGGGTATGAGCTCTCTGATAGGGACTCCTATATGAAGCGTTTAGATGACGGTACCCTTGGTCTGCTTGAAGTCCTTGAGCTTGATGTCGCGCCAGGCGATGACGGCAGCAAGACCGATAACGGTAATGGTTGTAGCGGCAATAAACATGTTTCTCAGCGCAGCGTCGTAGGCCTTGACAATAGCCGTGTGTGTTGCCGAACCGACGGGGAATGAGATCTGAGTCTCCAAGTCACCGTAGATAGCAGCGAACTGATCCTTGGTGTCGTCGGGCAGGTATTCCAGTAGCTTCTGAGGAAAGACGCCAGTCCAGATGGCACCGGCAACAGTACCACCGATACCACCACCGACACTGGAGAACAGGCCTTCGATAGCCAGGACAACAGCGACTTCCTGGTGAGCTGCTGCAGCCATGACTGCGACTTGCTCGCAAATGACGCAAGCACCACCGGCGAAAGCGTAGAGAATTTCCACGAAGATAATCCAGCCGATGTTGGTTCCCTCGTGACGGAACTGAATCAACAGGCCGATGGCAAGAATAGTTGCCGGTACACCGAAGTACAGCGCAACCCACTTGAAGCGACCGGTGTGTCGGATAGCGAGACCAACAGGGATGGAGAAAAAGCAGGAACCAATACTGTAGATGTTGCTGATGTATCCGGTCTGCCACACCTTAAGTCTGAGTACGACCTGGAGGAATGAGGTGAAGTAGGCCGTCCAGATATAGTATTCAACAAACAAGACGGCTGCGAGAATGCAAGCACCGAAGACCGTGCGGTCCTTGAGAAGTTCCCATGGAAGGAACTTGACGGGGGCCCAGTACTTCTCCCAGACGACGGAGAAAACAAGGAGAACGAAACCGACGACGAGGAATGAGATGGTGAGAGGGTCTCTCCAGCCGTACTTTTGGTCCGAGTAGATGCTGAAGGGCAGAAGGAACAGCGTGAAGCCAGCTGACAGGAGGAGGACACAGATGATATCGAACTCCCAGAAGTAGTAGACAATAGACTGGATGGCGGTCCTGCCACTCTTGGTGCGGACAAGGATTCCTTCTTTGATGGCCTTGCGCTCGTTGTAGGCGAACAGAAAGTAGAGGGGCAGGCAGACGACGGGGGTCACAATGGCGAAAATACCAAAACCCCATCTCCAACCGATGCCGTCCAGTACGCTTTGGGCGAGAGGACCGGTGATCCAGACGGTGGCGATGTAAGGCGAGCTAGTGTAGGCGAGAACCAAGCCTCGGTTGTTCAGCTTGGAGGTGTCGGCAATGAAGACAGTGGTTGTGTAAGAGATGCCGTTGTATCTAGCCACACCGCAGTGTTAGTCACGATCCTACTCGAGGAGAGAGATGCGTAATCGGTAATGCCCTTACCCAACCCAGTAGAAGATTTGTGCCGCAGCGTATGTGTTTACGTTGTTGCAGGCGGCCATAAGCACAAGACCGAGAACCATGAAGAGCATCGTCACGAGGTAACCTTGCGGGCGACCCCAGACATCGACGATCTTGGCCAACGGGAGCTTGGAGATACCACCAATAATGTTGGCCGCAACGCCGATAGTGGCCGTCAAAGAGTGCTCTTCGAAAGAAGAGACAACGTAGGGCGTCAGCAAGGTTCCCATACCCTGTTGTATAGCATCGACAAAGTAGATGAGCCAGATACTGCATCTCAGTCAGCTTGGGTCCTTTGCAAATTTGAGGGTCGCGATAGACGCACAGAGCGTAGGCAATATACAAATCACGGATCGACCACGCTTTGGTGATTCCTTCCATGTTCTGTACACCTCGTTGGGCATCTTTGTTGATGGAATCATTATCCTCGCCATCGCTAGAAGGAGGTCGCTCGGAGGTCAGACCGGCCTCTTTGCTTTCTGGCAGAGCAGCTTCCTGATCATTTGGCCGAGTTTCTTCTTCTACCCGTTCCTGGGCGACGACGGTCTTGAAAGGGGACCTCATCGTGAGTGCTGGATAAACAATCAACAGAGGTTGATTGTACACCCAAGAGCTTTAAGGATTTTCGAAGGATAGGGAGCAAGGGAGTACCATGGATGTAGGGGACTCGGAGACACAGGAGATATTTAAAGACAACAACTCCAGTATACACTACAACGGCCAGAAGAAACGAACGGGCAGAAACGGACAGGTGACACTGGTACTCGCACCAAAGCAGGGGAGCGAGTGGCGTGGAGCGATCGAGCCCGACCGTTCATCGTGCCGAATCCCAAGCCAGTCACTGTAAGACCGGGCCCTACATGCACCAAGCGGATCTCGTCTTGTCTGGATGTGGGATAGAGTTTTTGCATACCACAGCGGGACAAGCAAATACAACACAGAAATTGGGGACCCATACACCAGGTGCAATGTCCTAGAGGCGGTCACTATTCCCTAAATCGGATGACCCCAGTCAGAACGGCTAAGAAGCTGTGACACAGTTTTTTCCGCTAATACACCATGCCGAGAGACTGGTAGCATACTAACTTAACTGCCTGATGAGGAGCAATCTTCACTGAATAAGCTCAAGCATGCCCTCTATGCTTCTTTTGCGTCTTTTCTGTAGCCTGTGCCAAATTGCACCTCGGCTCTTTGTCCTGCTCCAACCAGTCATGTTTATAATTAGCGAGGACAAAGGAAACAAGAAAAGCAGGTAGGTAGCATGAGAGCCATTCAGGTGGTGTGCCATTCGGCTTACTAGCGCTGCATAATCATACCGTATGGGTCCACCACGGGGTCCACGATGAAAATTTTATCAGATTGATCGGACTGATCAGATTGATAAGATAATCATCCCATCAGATATGTAAAACAAGCGTTCAACCAACGAGCGATCGTGGTTCGCCGACGAAGTAGGGTGTGTGCGCGTCAATACAACGTACTACATGACCTAGTGTGGTAGCTATCCCGGAGCTACTGCTGAAGCAAGTAATGGCGCCACGTTAGATGGCAGCCGACTCCGCTCTGTTCTGTCGAGTTAACCAATAGTTAGGATTTGTCTCATTTCCCGAAGCAGAAGAAGGCTCCGAAGACGGACCTTGAAGAAAGGCTATGTAGCATGTGCTTCAGACATAAGTAATTAGTAACAAAGCTAAGGGAGAAAAAGAGAGGGATAAAAGGTAAAAATATCGAAAAGGCTTGGCTGCGCCGTGTGGTCGGTAGCCTCTATACATTAGCCTCACGATAGCTTCAACAAGGCGGAGACGTTGGTTCTCTTAATGAAGCTTCCAAGACCTTTAGTCGCGTGGTTTATAGGGTCAGCCCGCTTTCAGACCCATCCCCTTCCCTTGTATGGTCCCCTTTTGGAAGACAACGTTCTTGTTAACAAATTTGGGATCATTTAGCTTCCTGCCTACGGCTTAAGAATGGAAAGAGAAGACGAAGAGAGAAAAAAAAATTCTCGAGCTCCTGTTCTGGACCCCCACACTAGGGTGCAATGGGAATTTCGCAACAGTAAAGCCAAGTTGAATTCTGTTATACACACACGTAAACTCCAGATAGTTTAACATGCGGAACAGGCCAAGAATTTCTTAGGCGCATGAGATCGAACATGCAGTTGGCTTGCATCCTCCACCCTGCGTCCCACATTTGGAATTTGAGCTGAAGGTACTGTAATGATATAACAACGCACAGTGCAGAGTACGTGACATGCAAGCCCCTAGCATGTATCCGCTTCACCGAGGGCCCTTAAACTCTCTCATCATATAGAAAACAATATGTCACGCGACATACTAGATAAAGACCTATGATATAATAACACAGCGGGCGAGAGAACAACATGATCGTCCTTGTGATCGTCTCGATTAGAAACCGGTCAAAAGATGGTGAGCCATGAACTGTGACGACTGGGAGATCGTACGATCCCTGGTTATTCAAGGCATCTTGGGCTCTGTCGATCTCGCCAATGACAGCTTAATGGAATCTTGGAGGCGGTTACCTCGAAACTGGCGCTCAGCTGGGTGAGTCTCGCCGCTTCCATGACGCTGGGAGCAACCAACAGCTTTATGATCAGCTCAACCGGCGCAAAATTAAGCCTTGCTCCAAACAGCTGAGGTGACAAGCTTCGATGAGCTGCGTTATTAAGTTCACTCTAGTTAGCGGTGGACTAGCCAGTATGTAATAGAAATTCAGGTGAACCGTACAAGAGAGGCGTGGACCGCGTGGTACTTACCTGTATATGTAGGTTACACGGCACCCGCATGGTCGCCACCTAGCCATTGGAGAGGACCCTCCGTTATATGAATGGTAGTTGTGCTTCTTGTACCGGGAGGATGAAAAAAAAAAATAATATGCTATTAGTAGAGTAGTAACACAAAAAATAAAAGGACCGTTCGAATATTGGGATAAGTACAGCAGTTGCAAGTGTAGGTAGAAAGGACCAGGAGATATACTGGTAACGCTAGCCACTCCATCTTTCGAGTAGCTAGGCATAACATGTGTACCATCAGACTGGAAAATCTAGTGGAGTGACCTGAGAAAACGTGAGTTCCATCCTATTCCCAAACAGGGTCTGCACGGGTAGATACCTTGACGTCCCAGGGGGGTTGGCGTAGGCGTCACAGCAACTCTGTTAGAGCTTCGAAAGGCTTGTGGCTAATTTTCAAGCTTACACTACCTAGTGCAGGTATATGACCCGGAAACTTCCCAGAAATCATATCAGTAGTTATCCTTTCCTACGAAGGCTCAACAAAGTCAATAGATAGCAGTTCGGGTTTCGATATGGAAGTGGTTTAGTATCTGTCACCAGGCACAAAGAAGCTCACGGAGAGCCAAATAGTTAGCCACAAAGGTTTTCGTGGGTCATGACTCAGGAATAAATGTCTTTTACGCAAACCAAGGGCGAACTTCTCGAGAATACGCCTTCTGTTTAAAAACTTTTATTGTTGCAACATTGAAACGTTTGCAGCAAGAGTGTTTAGCAACATTTAGTCGAATATCGCATATCGTAATAGCTGAAGGGCTTGTCACTCCTAAAAAGAAGATGCTGCAACCCTTACTTAGAGACATCTTTGGCAAGGTATTAGTGATGTTTGGTAGGATCGTTGAATGTCTTGCATCTAGGCTCGCCAGCTAGGTTGGTTGACTAAAAGACTCCAGGGAGGGCTCTTGGCGGTTGCTGGACGGTGTCGAGGGTGTCTAAGCAAAGCCACAAGATTCCCCACCAGCCACATCAATTTATGGGGATCAATATGTGGCTTCCCAGTAGAGAACCACGTGACCTCAAATCCAAGGGGCCAGGATCCTGCGTAGCCGTGCCGAACATTTTCAGCCTATCGAGTCCACTCATTTCGAGATTGATCGCCAACAATCAACAACGTCAGCCCAGCTCAACCCGCGACTGACCTGTTCTCACAATGTCCGCGGCTCAGAAGCCCATCCGTCTCCCACCGCTGAAGTCTCTGCGCGTGCGGAATCCCAACGGCAGGCCAGAACGCCCATGCATGGCTATTATGTCCTCTGTCCTCTGTAAGGCCGCTTGAGACACCACATCACGACCCTTATCACTGGTTACTGACCTCTGTTCCCCTGCATAGCATGTTGGGCCTCTGCTGGTTACAGCACAGCCGGGTGCGCACAAGTCGAGCAGGCTCTGCGAGCGTGCATGGACGGACCTAAACCCAAGCCCCCGCGCAGGAGTGAAGTCAACTATCATCTGGCCCGATTCAAGGAGCGCCTCACATACGCCGAGAAGAAGAAGAAGTAATGGGAAATAAGTGGACGATAGATCATCACTATGCGCTGGCTAGCCGACCTGGCAGACACTACCTGGACCAACCATATCACACACCCGACACGCCCGCACATTCACACTCAATGTCTCGTTTAGATGGAGGTATCTTCGCCTCTACTGTTATCCGGATAAAGATATCGCTCATGTACGATATAATAAGGAGACAAAAGAGTAATGAGGAAATGACAAAGCACTCGCATTGCGTTATATACGAGAATTGCTGAATAGACTCGTTCATAACCAGCGAAAACAATCCGACGGGATCTAACCCGCCCCCTTGAGAAGGATTGAAACGCCTTGTATCACACTGTACATCAAACAAGACAGCCCATGTAAATACCAAGATATACAAGCAATTTTTTATTTATATATACAACCTCATCAGCCCCCTCGGTGCCTACTCCTCTCCTTCACTATACTCACACAGCAAATCTCCTAACCTAGCAAAGACAAGGCAAATGCAGACTCTGGTAATTACTGCACGTCTTCCCCGTAGGGACATCGCTCCCCGTCTGCAGATACACTTGCCAATAATCGGCACCACTTCCAACCTGGCACACGAGGAAATTCAGCTGTCGGCCCCAGGCGCTCGTAGTAGCGGTGATGATGGTATCGCCCTCAAGAGCCCAGCCTGGCGCCGTGGTATTGTCTGCAGCGCTCGATGATGTTGAGGAGAGCGAGAGCGTCTTGTACGAGGTGCTGTCCGAGCCGACCGTCAGGTACGCACTGCTGTTGGCGCTCTGGATCGCCCCGTTGGCGATGTTGAAGTACTCGCTGCTGGCTTCGGGGCCCATGACGGGGATCGTTGCTGTTCGAAAAAAAGTAGAAATCATCAGTAACCAATCTTCTGCCTTTTTCCCAGTCGAACTGTTCTGTCTGTATTTGTTTTACCCCCTTCCTCCCCTTTTCCCTCATACCTCAGCCACGTGCATGTAGCATACGTAAGGGAGTGAACACATAACCCGAAGAACCCGGTAAAAGATTTGTATGAAAGAACAATAACAAACAATACTAAATGAATGCAAACTCACAGTCCTGCGGATAAGCCTGCAAATAATAATGAAAGATAGGATCCGTGACGCCCCGTATCTGCTCAGGCTTCGCGACCACGACGGCACTGGGCACAACTGCCACGAAGGCGAGGAGCCTAGTGATCCGCGAAAACATCATACCTATTCGAAGCTCTTTGTCTTTTCGTGTTTCTCTCTTCCTTTCTTGCCGTCTTATTTACTTTGTTTCCTTGTCCAACTGAGGAACCCAATCACCAAAGACTGAAATAAATCGAAGAAAATGGCTCTGAAAGAAAGAAATAGGCCCGTGACAGCTAAAATGGAAAAGGAATCTGGCGAAACGATTAACGTGGCCGGGGTCATACTTCCGCGATTTCATCTCTCCCTCCATCCCTCCTCCACCTATCTGCGAGAAACGCGGACATAGATGCGCTAGAACAGGCAGTCCACGGAGGGTTGGCATCCGTCCTCAATCAGGGATATTGCATACAGTGTACTGGAAAATGAGTATGCATGAGGATATAATCTAATATAAATAGAACAAGAGCTCCTTTCAACAAGCAATAAAATAGGACCTGAACCTAATTGAATAGATGGCTATTGATATCTAAATATCTATGTATGTATATGTATTCATGGCCTACATAGGAAAATATCGCTCGTCGTCTAATCTAGATTTAGGCCTGGTATACAAGCCAGAAAAATTTGATAAGAGTTAGATGAGGATTACCAATTGGCAGAAGATTATTGGCTGTGTCTACATATATGTATATAATCTGTCAAGCAGGTAGAAGTTTCCAAACAAGAACGCAATCCGGGCTACATTTACGCAACTGAAGACAATGCTCGCGTTTTGATGCTCGCGTTGCCCTCGTTGCGTGACATTTTGTCATAGCTTTCGCGCACCCGATGTCTCAGCTGAAAACATCGCGTGCCCTTCTTGCCTCAGTAGATGCAATAAAAACCCCCGCCTTCCTATAACTAGCGCCACACATACAAAAAAAGCTGCCCACACAGGAGAAGAGACATTTCAATGCCGCCTACCTCGTCAGTAACGCCAATTAATGCTCCTGAGATGAATCCTCCGACTTTCACGAAGCGAATCGGCCGTCTATTAGTCCAGTGGTTGCGACGGCGACAAGCCGCGGTCGGGAGACGGAGAGTTCTATTTCGAAACAAGCGTACCACAAATAAATTTATCAAAGGAAAAACAAGAAACAACCGATATCTGATAACGCTGAGTTGAAATGGTCCCAATCGTAAGAGACCGTAATAGACGCTCTCCAGTTAACCAAACCATATAGTCGGGTCTAGGCCAACGTCTTGTAGTCTCAATATGTCCAGAGAATCGCAAAAGGGGTGTCGAATGAGCGTTGTAAAAGTTCGAGGCGCTAAAACGAAAAAAAGAAAAAGAAATATCAGAGGGGAAAGGAGTGGTATCCATGCCTCGTCTCGTATTGGTGATGTGAACAGTGTTTTGGTATTGGAGTCTCATCAAAAGACGAATGAGATTGCGTTTGGGTATAATTCGGGCAACGTGGCAACCCGGAAACGAGTTAATGGGGTTGAGCAGGTGTTTTGAGTTTAGTTCATGTCTCCAACGCAGAAAAGTTCTATTTCTCCGACGCCATTGGTGTACATGTTACTCGCACCCTCGCGCCACTCGAGGAACGCTATTTGGATATCATCATCACTCTCAATCGTAACTAGATCACCGTCCTCGTCACGGTACTTGAGTCTCAGATTACCCTTACTAATCGAACTGTTTGTAAATCGTGCGAGCTTGCCGTCGATGCGGTCGCTAAGGGACTGGTAGGTGATGCTGAAAGGGACAACAAGTGTCACGTAAGTACCCGTGTCACAGTTGACCTTTACTCTTAACTGTGTTGGGATCGGCAGATCTTGACTGTAGGAGTTACCTGCCGCAGCAATACCAAGTGCTGAGGTCACTACTTGCCGCCCATCGAGATTGAGGGGCTGCGGAGCGGTTGGTCCCGAAGTTTGCGCCGTAGATGGAGTGGGTTGTCGAGGAACGGGCTGAGTTGGAAATTGAGCCATTGTGCCGCCATACTGGCCATTCTGCTGGTTCATACGTTCTCGCTGGACGCCTGGGCTTTGAGTGCTAGCTCGAACTGGGGGGTCCTGTCGAGGAGATCCGGTTTGAGACCTGGGAATGCTGGCGTCATGGGCAGGGTGAAGATGAGGTGGAATCCCAGGGACTGCAGGTACAGGGGTAGTAGTATTAGCTCTCCGTGCATTTTGCCCATTTATATCAGGTGTACTGTATGATCTGCTACGCTGCTGCTGGGCCAGCGACTGTTGCGAGGCCATGACCGGCATGGATGGTCCCCTGGGATTTCGTCCATTGATAGGAGTAGGGCCGTCTCGTGAGGGAGCCCGCGGCATGGCAGGGGCGGTATATCGATTGGTCTCTCTGTCTTCCCACCCGCCTTGCGGTGTAGATGTCCGAGGGAAAGGATACTGACCATTTTGAGTTAATAGAGTGCTTGCTGTGCTAGTTCTTGATGACGCAGGGGAGTCTGCCGTAGGTGAAAAATATGATTCGCCCCCACGAGGCACAGGTGATTGTGCGGTACCCGTCTGTACGCTAAGTTGTCGTGGAGGAGGCGGGAGAGGGAACTGAGGTGGCGGCGCTCTAGCTAGACTTGCTAATGATTGAGTGCTATCAGTAGTCACCGACCGAGCGCGAAGACTGTTACTTGATGTATTGTGTGTCATCACCCCTCCCATGTTAGAGGCGTGACCCAAGTTGGGAGATGATACTTGGCTCAGCACTGGCAGTTCGTCATCGTCGTCATCGTCGTCATCCTGCTGAACATACGGGTTTTCTATATTATCAACATTTCTCATCCAAGTGAAAGCGGGAGTGGGCTGATCGGGACTTGTCGTTGACGCCGCAGGAATATTAATCTTTCGCTGAATATCAAGGCCCGTGGCCCACTTCTTCATAATTTCTTCGTTATTGTATTTGATTGTGAAATTCTCGACACCGGGATCGCCTTTCCACCATATTTGTATCGTGTACGAGCCTACATACAGGTTAGTTCCAGACTTACTCCCTTCTGAGAAAATGCGACATACCTGGCTTGGCAAATGATATGACTTCGGTCACATTTGACATAAAAATCCGACCTTTGAGCTGCAGCTTACTGTTCTTGTTACGGCCTTTAGAGATAGACTTGTTCTTGTCCTTCTTATCCTTGCTCTTGCTTGATTGGGCTTCTTTACAGCAGAGAAGAATGTTTTCGAACAAATAAATCTCATACTAATAAATTAGCCAGTGCACGATAGGAAAACAAGGATCTGGCTCACGGGGCGTACGTCTTTCTCTTGCTCGCTGCGACCTGTTATCACTTGGTATGAGCCGTGTAAAAGGAGTTTACCGAAATGATCGACTCTATGGCTTTTCCAGTCATCAACTCGAATTCTAAGCTCTTCTAGTGCTTCGTCCAGCAGAGCTCGGTTGACTGCCTCATTGGCCTGCTTAAGGACTCGTTCCGCAGCCTCAATTCCCTTTGTAAGCTCATCCCTGTTTTCCGGCGGGACATCACCTCTCTTGAGTAGATCCTGTGACTAATTAGCATGAACGCGGTTTAACATGGCGCATACTAATGCTCGTACCTTAAGTAAAAGGGGGTATTTGGCTAGTCTCTGCATTGGTTTCAGAAGGAAGCCATCAAGCGTGTTGAAGTCACACGCAACAGGGTGTTCAGCTAACTGAATCTTTTCAAACGCCTGATTGGCCACCTGTGCCGCTTTTCGCTGGTTTGCAATGAAGGGCTGATAAATTTCAAATCCCTCTTCGTTCATAACGAATATCGCACCCCATTGCTGCGCCGCTTGAGGCATTGAATTAGTGGTCTCGACTCGGATTAGAAATCGCCGCTGGAAGTCTAGGATTCCATGTATGTTTAGAAAAATTGAATATGCTACGTCTCCAGGTATAATAGCCCTGTCTAGAAGTGTTTTCTTCAGATCATGCAGATTTTCCACGTCTTGCACATATTTGCGCTCAGTATCTACGAGCTCACGGATGATGTGATCACGATACGTCATCTGCGCGGCAGGGCCGGTAAGGTCGCCATCTTCTGGGTACGGCTGAATTTGGAGGAGATGCCCTCGTCCGTCGGCAATATCCAGGACAAGATTTATGACTTGAATAACCTGATGAAAAACGTGTGAGTATGCTTGCATAAACCATATTTTGCAACAGGCAACAAAATCGGAAGCAGAGACAAACCCACCTTTACAAAACCTGTTGTATCATTGTTCATAAGATCAGAAACGATGAAGCATTCGGCGGCGGGGATTTGAATTTGTCTTAGGCATGCGTTAATAAACTTGAAGGTAGCTGCCTTGGGGCGCTTAGTAGGATCCATGATAATGTCGCTTGGGTCAAGAGGGACATCGGGTTTGATGGAATTATAGATAGTGATTAGTGGATCACCGGTTCTGAGGAGGCCCCAAAGTGACTCGACAGGATTGTATTCGTTTGACAGAGCATCCGCTTCTATGACTTGTAGATAGCCCTCAAAGTCCGGTACCTTAGCTAACCGCTGCTTCAGCGCCACGCAGATCTGATAAAGCGACCTCGAGGCATCGGCTCTTTGGTTAATGATATTGGCTGTCGCCACCACAGCGCCATTCGCGGGCGGGATGACGGTGGTAGAGGACGCCATAGATGCCAACGATGTCGTCGAGGCGGAATTGACTGCTGTAGAGCCAGACAGATGGCTAGCTCTTAGGCTGCTCATAGTGGTGACGCCGTAGGTGTTGCTCGCTGGGAAGACCGGGGCCGTATTCGTCCTCAAGAGAGCCGGTGCATGTGCCATGGCAAATCAACCCATCCGAGGTAGAGACTAGTGAGGTAAAAGGTCCGAGGCACTGGGCTCAAACAAAGCGCAGAGGTAACAGGTGCCCGTGTTCCGTACAGCTTGCTGGAGATTTGACAATGTGTACTCGCGTGTCGAGGTCGAGGTCGAGGGCGGGGTCAAATGTCGAGTTCGTGGTGAGTTGATGAAGGATGAGGACGCAGGATGAGAATGAATTCCAATGTTTTCCTTTGTCGTCCCCGCCGATGGTGCTGACGGTAGTGCGGGCGCGATCGTATTGGCCGTGCTCTGAATCACGGGGGGCACCCAGAACGCTGGAATGTCTGGAATGTGATCTGGGTGTCCGCAGGCGTGCGGCCGCGTAGTGGTGGGTGCGAAGGACCTCCCCAGCGCCAGCCAGTCAGAGTGCTTCTTGGGGAGATGGGTTTCCCTCTCCTGTCCGTTTTTCTTCTTTTCTTTTCTCTGCTCCCTTCCTTTGCTTCTCCTCCTTGCTTGCAATCGGCGGTGCGAGTCTGCCGAACCACCCAAGTCGTTTCTTTTGCCCCCGCAGCAGTGGAACTCGAGCCGAAGATTCTATCGGTCGGTCGTGAGATGACTAGAATTTCGTGGGGTTGATGACGGCGAGTTGCGTATCGACTCGTACTGGTGCTTGGCCGGATAGATTGCCGTCGCAGCGCTTCAAATCAAGGACGGAACTCGAATCATGGCAGATGATGTGGATAAGGAGCCTAATCGTGCATGCCGTAGGGCCGATGCGGGATGAGGATGGTCGATAAAAGCTGAACGGCGACGGAGACGGAGGCTGATTCGATTCGACCGATGCAGCTAACTACTTCGGTGCGGTGCTGTGTGGTGCTGTGTGGTCCTGCGCTGTGCTGGCGTCGGTGGTTGGAGTCGTCGTGGGATGTGTGCAGAATATCGGTTGAGCGTGGGGTTGGTGTCGTAAGTGTTTAGCTAGTCTTGCGATGCATATGATTCCCACAGATGACGAATGTATAGGAAAGAGTCGTGATGGTCGGCGTGGGGAAAAGAGCATGAATGAAGTTGTAGTAACAAGACAGGGTAGACAGTTGGTGGTATCAGTGGTGGTGGTGGTGGCGAGCAGTGGTTGGGGTGGGCTGGCTCCCATACACTTGGACACTGGAAGGGACAGTAAGTGAGGAGGTAGCAGACTGGTAGCAGATTGGTAGGTGGGTGACCTGCCGTATACTGCCGTGCTCTCCAGGCTCGCCAGGTATCTCTCAGGGTCGGGCACTGGCGTGATGGCCCCCCAATACCCACCTGTTCTGCCGCCTGCGACTTGTTAGGTTAGCCTTTCCCTTCCCCCTTGTCTCGGTCTCCTTTTTGCATTGTGGGGACCTGATGGCTACTTCCATCCCGTGTACCTTCATTCCTCCTTGCCGTTTATAACCAATAGCAAGCAGGCAACGACTTTAGCTGCACCATCTCACCTTTTTCGCCTATTCCACCCTCTTTGACGTCGACTACCATGTCAACACCAGGGTTATGCAACACCCGTTCTTCGGCTCTACTTGTTCTTGTGATGCCATTCTAGAGAGCCTGTCAAAAGTACGGTCCAGCTGAACAGATGCTGACATCGACATGTACACGACACAGAACCCGGTTTGCATAACATTGCTGCCGGGTACGACATGTTCATGTAACTTGAAATGCGATATGACTGGGCTTACAGGTGCATCCTCACTTCCTCTCTGACCGGGCTTCTCTGAAATCAAATTCTCCCGCTGTGATCGGCTTGCTCGATGCTGCTTTACATCCATCGATACTCTAACTCGGGGTTGTTTGCCCGACAATTTCAGTCTGTACCGATGTACCTACATAGTTGGTACTCGCAGTGTAGCAGTGCCGTGCCGAAGGGAGCAAAGCATCCTGAAGGGTTGCACGTGTGTATCGGCATAAATCATGGTTGCCAAAAGTACCAACCTACCACCGCCTATATATACATGTATATACATGCAGATATAAACCACAGGCAGCATACCTACTACCTAGGAGGTAGGCATCCTGTGTCCCAGGACGCACGCAATCTATGTTCGTATCTAAGCGACAAAACCAGTTGCTTGCTATCTTGTTCGGTATACTTGGCGTTATCTCTTCAGGATATACGTCATCACGCATCGAGCATTGGGAGTTTTTAAAGAAGTGCAATAGGTATCATGAGAGAGAGGGGGAGGGGGAAGAAGAATACAGGAGCTTGACTGACGCTGACTGACTGACTTGACTGACTTGACACTGGCCGTTGGGCATTGATCGACACTATGCGATGGTGCCTCCGAAGCTGTTTCAAGTCCGCGAAGCGCCTGGGTGGGCTATGCCAAAAGAAGGTGGTGTCAACCGCTGCATGTAACTCGCCTGCCGCCCTCCAAAAAGCCGCTGTGATCGCCTTGTAGTGTACCCAGCTGTAGCTGTGTAAGCCATCACGATAGTACATCCGCGGTGTAAACGGCCGACCGGCGCCCTTCCCGCTACGCGCCGAACACATGTACCGCCGGCATAACTACCGTTTCTACCGATTATACTAAGTAGGAAGCAAGCAGCTCTTCAATGTCCCGCGCAGATCTGTCACGGTTCACTGCGTACTTTACAGTAGTCGCCTATGTATGCCCCGCTCTATCGTCTTCAGAGCAGCGATTATAGAAGTTGTCTGCCTATAAACGTTGCGGAATCCGATAAGACTTCCTTCCTTCTACCGGTGAACGACGATCGGTCAGCTGGGGCTCTCTTCTCGTGGTTTCCGGATATCTTATCGGCATTAGGCCCTCATCAGGTTCCTCTTCCTCGAACCACTCAACCTCACCTCATTGCTATGACGATCATATGTCCTGTCCTGTCCTGTTAAATTCGCTTCCGTGTATACATACACATGCAATCAATCAACCTGTTGGTGATTACACTGTTCGAAATGCTATACTTAGGATCCTTCTCCCCTGAGTTGCCGAGTGCTCGTAACTGCCAGCGCATTGCTGGTGCTTGCGTCGGGCGGATGCAGCAGCACCTAGCGACTTGTTAGCGACTTGTTAGCTGCCGCTCTTTCGTCCCGTGCATCGAAACACGGCGAGGCGGTCAAACCCGACGATGGCCCAGATATAGGCCCAACAACGAGAGGCCGCAGCACCCACTCGAACCTGCCTAAGATAAAAATTCGATTTTCCAAGGTAGGCTTAAAGGGCCGTCCCGCTTCCCTCTTCAACTACATTTGCTCTTTTAGACATACGGGGAACACCCTGTCTGACGAGATGCACGACGCAATAACGGGCCAGATATTTTAAGATATAAGCTGCAGCGAGACGCGTACCAGGCATCCTCATTTGACTCGGTGGTGTAGTCCATGTTAGGTTTCGGACACCGCATACTGCTAGCTGTCTGCCCTCTATCAGAAGCGATTTGCTTCTTGTTGTTTTCAGAGTCTCTTAGCACCTCAATGCTATCTTCAGAGGCACCCAGCCGGCCGTTGCGCATATAACGGTCAATCAATATTGTACATCTCTCTGGATGCCCTTGGTTAATATAAGGGCCACCTTGTGGACCAAGATACCTTTCATCATTCCTCCAACTGCAGCTGAGAATCCTCCCGGAGGATCTATATACTGCCCATGCAGTTTGTGTAGGCGAGCATGGGGGCGAGCATGGGAACGACCACGTGGATAAGTGCCGCAGGGTTACGATTCATCTATACCTATATTTGTCGAGCAATAAGTCCACATGGCTTTGCCATCATGTACCTAGCGTGCGTACACAGTCACCTTATGCCGAGGGAAACGATGTATGCTAGGCCAGAGGCCCCGCCATGATGGGTAAAGGATTTAAAGCCCACCATCTACACCAACCATCCTCTTCAGGATCCTTGAATTCCTGTTGGCCGGCTCAGTACACCATCTCGCAAGCGATGATACGGCACGGCATGTTCTCTGATGCTTCCTTTCTTCTATGCATGGTTGCACCCTTCTCCAAGATGGTAATTTACACCAACAGTTACTACAGCTTCTCTGCTTAGTACGTTCAATCCCAACGCGGTCCGTTCACGCGGAAAGGACGATAACGTTTACCGTCAGCCAGAGATAAGCACCCATCTTTACCGGCCGGCACAACGCAGGAACCCATGAAGCTTCAAGCGTGTCAAAGGGAGAAATTAGGCTTATCAAAATTTGCCCTTCTTGCCTAATAATGTTTCCTCCCCTCCCATGTCTCCACCAACCAAAACTCAGGTAAGCATCTCTCCATCCTCTTCGCATATATCTTCGTAAAGAGATTTCTTGAATAGACTTGAGCTACGGCTGCAGTCGTACCTTCGCATCTCTCAGTTTGAGTTGTAGGGATTATAAGTGCCTAACTAAAGATATGCACTGGCAATACCGCCGCTACATCGCCCGGTGTCACGGCCAGGTAGTTTTTATAATAACATATCACGTAGGTCTTCTTTTTATTATGACGTAGGCCACTGCTGCGGGTGTAGCTGTGCTTTCCTAGCATAAATGGTAGACTTCATGCTCTCCACGTAATAAGTACTCTCTTGACTTATACGGTGTTTGATAATGAATAATTTGAAAGTATAACTAAGGATATGCAAAGACAAAAAAGACCTGAGCTTTCAAGTTGAGTTAAGAATAATACCTTGGTCCAATAGCACAGACATATGCACCGGCAGTTGATATGTAAACCTGCGGCACTAAACTTAACTACACTTCTCTAAGGGTCTGCTGTAGACCAACCTAGCCAGTGGGTAGACACCCTATAATTAGTGCCACACTAAGAGGGGCCAGGCTTAGCCAGGCTTAGGTTCTGCCCAAGCTCGCCAAGGTATTCCCTAAGTAGGTGCCAGGTAGTCGACTAGGCGTTGTCCCAGTCCCACATGGTAGATGCGATCTTGTTTGAGCAGCCCTGAAGTTGGCCCGTCCCCTGGTCGCTGACCACTAACTCCTTACATGGCTACCTACACGTTATGGCGCAACCAAACAGCGAATCAACATGATAACATCAGCAGTCGTGCCCTAGCAACAACCAGTGCCCAGTGCCCAGATCTATCACTACCTACCTGGTAACGTCCATTTCATCTTTATTAGTCCAGGTCGACCTGTACAGCAGCACCATTAACCCCGATGCCCAAGTACCTATTTACAACCTTTGTACAACTCCCCAAACACATAAAGTTACAACCACCAACATCGCCGGCTCCGTTTAGTTTTACCTGATCAGAAACCTGGTGTGCCAAACATAGTGTTCCAGATCTAGTACGCCAGACTCGACAGATACTACCTAGGTTTTTGTACATCAGTCCCGATACCAGACTCCGATACCCTACCAGACCTGAGGTGTCAGCGCAGGATGGTGGCCTGGCTTCGATTGGTCTGACAGCTTGACAACCCGCACCGCCGCTTGCATCCTATTCCGAATCCTCGTGTCCAGCCGCTCCTTGCCACTCGCTGCCTTACCCTACATTCCGTCCTGCGCCTGTCGTCCCGTGGAAGAGCGAAGTCCCGTCCCAACCTTGCCATTCTCGCCGATTCCTCCGCCGAAGCAACAAAACCGCCGCCCGTCCAGCGCCTCATAGTGTGGTCGACACCCCGGGGCGCCCTCATCCCGACTGTGTCCAAGGCGTGGCACGGTAGCAATAGCAATGGAGACCTTCCCTCCACCTCAGGAACCCGACGAGGGCTATTCCGAGGCCCCCCTCAACACGTCCGCTTCGGGTGGTGTCCAGGATAATGCCACCACCCTAGCCTTGCGCTCGTCCGCCGACATCCCGGCCTGGCTGGCCTCTCAGTTGCCCAAGCTGACGGTTCAAGAAAAGAAACGTAAGGCGGCCCCTCTAGGCTAATGAATGTGAAGACACGCGCTCACTTGCGTGGTCAAACAGATCTCGCCATGCTTATACTCAATGAACTTCCCACCACCGCCATCGCGGATATCGTGATGACACACTTGAATCCGCGCCTGTACATCAACTTTGTGCATTATTTACCGCCCGAGATTTGTCTTAAAGTGCTGGGGTATCTGGACGCCGAGTCGCTGATCCATGTAGCTCTCTGCTGTCGGGGATGGTATGGCCTGGCTTTGGATCGGAAGCTCTGGGAGAAGTTATACTACCTCGAAGGTTGGAAGGCAATCAAATCTGAGATCGCGCTTGCGGAAGAACAGATCAATGAAAACGCTACCTCAGTTCAGATGCACTCCCAGGGAGTCAGGTCAATAGAAGGCGGCCACGTGACGAAAAAACGAGCAATCTCTGATCCGGCATCGAGGGACGAAGACTGGGGCGATGACGACTACGAAATGATTGATGCCGATATCACCACGGCCTCAGAGCATCATGATACACAAATGTCAGGCACCAGTCTATTCGGTGGGCCACAGGTTGGGGGAAGCGGTTCCTCGTCGCAAAGTAACAAAAAGGCGCGAAACCTTGGCCCCCTTGTGAAGTCGCCGAGCCCCATGCCACCACGCTCGAAAGACAGGTCGGGCTTACAGCCCGACAAAGGCAAAGGAAAGGCTGTAGCCGGGTCTTCTTCTACGGTCTCCCCACCACCCGAAGCAAATCGTGGCCAATCGACACTACCCAAATCGACATTATGGATTTATGATTGGCGAGATCGGCGCCATAAAATTAATTGGAAATATTTGTACAGCATGCGGCGGAAGCTAGAGAGTAACTGGGAGCGTGGCCGTTACACCAATTTCCAACTCCCACATCCAGATTATCCTGAGGAAGGACACAAGGAGTGCATATACAGCCTTCAATACAACGCACAATACCTCGTCAGTGGCAGTCGAGATCGGACCCTGCGTATCTGGAATCTTCACTCGAGGCGCCTGGTCCGCCAGCCCCTGGTCGGACACAATGGATCGGTCTTGTGTCTGCAGTTTGATTCTGATCCAGAAGAGGACCTGATCGTTTCTGGGAGCAGCGATTCAGACGTCATACTGTGGAAGTTTTCAACGGGCGAGATACTACAACGCCTGAAGAGGGCGCATCGAGAATCTGTTTTAAATGTCAAGTTTGACAAGCGGATCTTGGTAACTTGCTCCAAGGACAAGACCATCAAGATCTTCAACCGCCAGCCTCTGAGACCTGGTGATATGGGCTATAATGATCCTCAGGGGGTGAGTCCGGTACCAGTGAACCTTCGAAACTACGGCTATGATGATTCGCCTTTGGATCAACTAGCCATCATCCCTCCCTACACCATGATTTCTTGTTTAGAAGGCCACGGTGCAGCCGTCAATGCCGTCCAAATATGCGATAGAGAAATTGTGTCCGCTAGCGGCGATCGTAACATCAAGCTGTGGGACTGGCCGAGCCAGGTTGTGAAGCGATCGTTTGTTGGGCATGGCAAAGGTATTGCGTGTGTTCAGTATGATGGACGGCGAATTGTGAGTGGTAGCAGTGACAACGAGGTAAAGGTTTTCGACTGTGAATCCGGTCTCGAGGTCGCCAGCCTACGCGCTCATAGCAATCTTGTGCGAACAGTGCAGGCAGGCTTCGGCGACTTACCCTATAGCCGAGAAGAGGATCAGTTGGAAGCCAAAGCCGTTGATCAGGCATATTTCAAGGCTCTAAACGCAGGTTACCTCGATGAGGACCGACCAGGCAGGCGACGCGCTTACAACGCAGGCAGCCGCCGTCCTGAAGACATCACGGCGTATGGAGCCAAGCTGCCTCCCGGTGGCGGTGGTGGGCCATACGGAAGGATTGTCTCGGGCTCATATGATCAGAGTATCATCATTTGGCGCCGAGATCGAGAGGGAGCTTGGAAAAGTGCACATGTTCTTCGCCAAGAAGAAGGCGCTGCGGCGGCGCTGAGGAATACTTCGAGGAACCCAACTTCTGCGATTCCGCGTCGGCCGTCTCCAGCATCTGTTGATAACTTGGGCGGCTCTACTCATCCAACAGAACAGACGCTCGGAAACCAAGCGCCTGCTCAGCCAGCCAGTGCACCTCCAACACTTCACCGACCACCCCCTACCTACACTCAAGTTGACCATCCTATCCACGCCACCATTACCCCTCAAACCACAGCTTCTTATACTCAGATGATTGACGCTGCCGTACCTCAAGGCCCTGCCGCTCTCCACGCCGCCCTGAACTCGTTTCCTACAATGTTGACTTACAACTCCCACATTCAATCAGCTATTGATCGCGAGCCGGATGCCATGGTACGGTCGCAATTGCGGCAGATTGTCAGTGCTAGCCTCGTGAGAGCACAGATCGCACAGAACAGAATACGGGAATCAGTACAACAAGCCCTGGCTGCCGAGGCGGCATCGACTCACAACCCTCAAATAAGTTCACATGTGGCACCTCCACGACCGAGTCAACCGCTGAGTTTATCACAGCTGTTGAACGGGGACTCACCGGCCCCTTCCACCTCCAACCCGGCCCCTACCGCGACACAAGGCACACATACTCACCACCCACATCATACTCTTTCACAGCAGCCGGCATCACAATCATTTGCAATGCATGCTCTCCAGGGCCTCGCACAAGGACAGCCACAGGTCCACGTACATAACCAAGCGCCTATACAACCAGTTGGGTATCCCCACGCTCCCCGTCCGGCGGCGGCTGAGCTGCCAGCACATGCGCATATCGCGCAAACGGACGCAGGTCCCGCCAGAATCTTCAAGCTGCAGTTTGATGCGCGACGGATTATTTGCTGCAGCCAAGTCAGCACCATTGTGGGGTGGGACTTTTGTAACGGTGATCCTGAGCTCGAAGAGGTGGCGAGATTCTTTGGGACCGTGGAATAAACCGGAATAACATGATAGCGAATGATTTGTTCTTCATCTGCTAGACTCTTTTCTGCAGTGGCAGTCTGCTTACCTCTCTATGTCTTGCATGACTCGTTGAGTTGCTGCTTCGACAACGAAAACACACACAATAGCTTGACATTGGGAACTCTATGGACGGGAGGATTAATACATAGCATTCGGTTAGACGTCATATATAAGGCAGTGAAAACCAGATGAACAAAAGCATTGATGATTCTGTGACGACCAACTCCTATTACATGTCCTTCTGCTTCTGAACCCCGTGCTGGTGAATTGCTCGTAACGCCAGAAACGCCTCAATCGCATGGCCGCTATTCCTTTCTCCATATCTCGCCCTCACAGCGACAAAACGCTAGGTCACCTCGCGGCCTCCTGGACCTTGGAACTCTCAGGCGGCTCGTCGATGAAATCCGGTACCTCATCCCGCATAAAATCAGGCACACCACCCGCATCCAGGGCGCCAGCCCCCTCCAATTCCAACTCAGACCCAAGCATCTCCAGCTCCGCATCAAGCTCCGCCTCATCCACATCATCAGGGATCTCATACCCACGACTGAGCGTCTCCTGGATCTCATTGCCCACATCCAGCAGATCCGCCATCTCATCCTGCATGCGCTCAATCTTATCCAGATCGACCTTCCCATACTGTTTCTTCAGCTCCTTCTGCGTAGTCTTCATGGCGTCGACAGTCGTCATCACACCAGAGAGATTGTCCTGCATCGTCTGGGCCTGCTCCATGTTCCACACCTGGGACTGGAGCTGGTCCCGCTGGGCCTCGTACTGTTTACGCCGCTGGAGAACCTTGAGGGCTTTCTGCTTTAGGGCGGATTTGCCGGGCCCTTCGCGCATCTTGGCGAGTTTCGTCTGGTAGGTCTGCAGTTCGCTGTTTATGCTGGCTATCTTGACGTCTACGGTGGAGATGCGGGTGTCGATGTTGCTTATTGCGCTGTTTAGGGTTGGTTTGGGGCCCTTGGGGGCGCTGCCGAAGAGGCGGTTCATGGTTTATTGGGGAGGGTTTGAGAGGGTTTGAGAGGGTTTAGGTTCTTGTCGGGTTGGGTTGGGTGTTGGAGAGTTGAGCACAGAGGAGGTGCGCTCGATGCTCGTCTTGCGGTGAGACGATGCGGAGTAGATCGGTCTATTCGGAGGGTATTAGGATGTGGGCGTTTTTTCGTCGCGCGCTTCGCTTTATGTGTGTTTGTCACTTGTTAAGGCTGTAGAGTTTGTCGTCGGTTGCGGCTCGGTGTTGGGAAAGCTGTTGGTATAATAACCGCTGCCTATCTGGGGGACTTTGATTTGGAGGGGCAATTGAATCGGGCAGGCAAGCTGGCGGTTGCCAATGACGTTGTACGTGAGTACATGTGGGCATTGTAGGTAGGCTGCCAGCTGGCGGGCTGTTCGAGGACCGTCAGATAGGCAGACAGCTTAATGATCAAGACATAATTTATCATCATACATCGAGAACTGTTCTGAAGATGGCGAAACGCCAATTAAAAAGGTAGAAAATCCGACTATTAATAAGCGATATTCCGACTACCCTAAGGCGTTATGTTTCCATTTAAGATTTTACGAATATTAATAGATTATAACCTGTTTTCTTTTTGTTGCACGTTGCATGTGATAATTCGAAGATATTACTTGTCGCTAATCTATTTATGCTTTTTGATTATTTTTATAAGTATACCAATGTGATACCGTAACAAATATCTGAATAGCAGTTGTAGATTGCGAGTTATGAAAGTCTTGCAGTGAGCAGAGACTACCTAATCCTGCGCGACCGGCGTCTTAAATGAAACTCCTAACTGGTCGGACACTGATTGTATTGTGTCTCTGCTCTCTCGGATGACTGCTCTTGTGTTGTTCCACTCTTAAGTCGGTTCCTATATTGTCCCATCTTTAACATCATTACGAAGGAGTTCTGTTGAATATGTTGCAATAACATGACTCCTTTATTTGGAACGGATACTCTGAGGTGCGGCAGCCACATCGCCTTTGAGATCGAAATCGAGGTGTGGTTGGGAAGATATGACCGAACATGTGTTGGGTCGATGTTCTCGAACTCCCTGCCATATCTTTGGAGCTTTTTGTAATACGACTTGCTTGTCCGTAAGCTACGCTATCCTGTGGTCTCGCTTCGTTCGTAGATTCGATTTGCCGTATCTTGAAACGGCCCTGGATTATCGTTGACAGTGGCGGTGCAACGCAATGGAATGTCATTGACGATGGTGTTCGTAGATCTTTGCTTTCTGACGTGCAATGATGGTATATAGTTGTCGAACATGTGGCTTTCGCCCTAGATGTATTTTTCCTCCGGAGTCATGATCAACGGCAGGCTTCCACCGGCCATTTTCTGATGCTCGATATCGCCTGAGAACCACCTTTCATCTTTCCTCCTAAACCCGCACAGTTTGGGACCGCATTGAGCCAGGACACAGAAGAGTATCAATGCCGCAATGGTCCCCGCAGCAGCGATACCGATGGCGATGGCGAAGTCTGTCCCAAAGTTTCCCGTTGAGAGACCCATGTTGATGCTCTAGATTTTGATGCTGATATTAATGTTGATGTTATATAAAGGAACGAGAAGACAGAGAATATTGAGTGTTCGTTAGTATCAACCTTTCGAAGAAGATGTTGAATAAAAAGTTCTTACGACGAGGCACTGAGGCAGAACTAGGCATTCATATAAGACACACGTCAAGCGGAGGACCCGTTATCATCGTATATTTTAGCTGCATTTCACGATACTGCTACCTATTTTATTCGAAATCTGTAACTGCTGCGCCGCCAAAATACACGTGTAAGCTAAGTACATGCCCAAGTTCTATCTGGAGTTCAGGCCGGCTGACGTGAGAAGGTAGGGCTGCTGGTAGTATTGGCGCCAAGGCTTTCGCTAAAGAATCTACGTAGATCTTGATGCCGTTAGGTCCTAAGACGTATGATTAAATATACGATAATACCGTATCTCCCCATTATGTGGTCCACTCTACGATACCGCTCAGTCTTGCATATAATACAATTTCGTCAAAGTTCAAGAGAGCTACTACCACGTATGTCGATGATGTAGTTCCATCTAAAAATGAGAAATTACCGTCCTTGATTGCATACAGTATATGAATCGATATGAGTGGGTGTGCTATAATTGATGCCAAAGAATTCTCTGAACTTTGAGACAAAACTACTACAGTAAGACTTGCAAAAAGGCATACCAGAGACACTGCCACTGCCACACACGAAGTTTCTAAGAATAACAACTAGCAGGTGACACTACTGTAAGGCATATACGGTAGTGTATGTAGATAGTGTAAAAAGCTCCGCAATAGCGTAGCAGGGGCAGTACTATGCAGGGGAGAGATGATTGGCTACCTACTCCTTCAGTGGAAGGTACGTACACAGTAGCGTCTTGTAGGATTAGCCAGAGGGCATCCTCTCCAACCAGCTGTCAGACAATGACTGAGTTTCACCTTGCGCTGTGCCATCAGTCAAATGAAGCTTATCGTGTCAATTGAATAAAACAAAAGTCAATTCTTCTTAACCGAAACAAACTATTGAGATATTTGTGTGATTAAACAAACAAGACAGATTCTTCTTCAATTAAGTATCTAAGTACTAGGTAGAAGATACTGACGTTGATGGAGGGCTACCCAGTACTGATACAGGTACCTAATACCTATAACAAGAGCAAAGGGTCTGTGGGCGGTCCCTATCGTGTTGTCAGGAAAACAATGTGACGTCACCGATTTGCTAGCTGGCAATGGCTGCTTCCAACGCAACTGCCAGCCATCCATTGAGCGTGGCAGCCGACACCTAAACCAACGCAATATTGTCTTAACGTCGTCCTACATCGCGGCGCCCAGAAGACGAAAAGACGAAAAGACGAAAAGACGAAATATGAGCTATGTGGCCCGAGCATGCTCTCAGCTGCCAGCCACGAGCTTTCGACGGCTGGCTGGCTGTGGGAGAAGCGGCCCGGCTCCTTGCACCGGCCATCATTCTGCCCTGATCCGCAGCCCGCAAGTATGGCCATGGGGTGGTCCTCAACCCGGCTCTCGAAGCTTCACGTCCTCGTTCCGTCGTACGAAGGATCTCATCAGCGAGGAGACTGTCCGTGAGACAAACAAGAGGGACCAAAATGCCCACGAGAAAGAGGTCGAGGCAGGTATACAAGAAGCCACCAAACGGCAGATCAAGCGGCCATGGCAGCGCGAGGGCGCAGACAAGCCGCCCGTCGACCAGACACATCGCGACTTGAACAGGAACATGACAAAAGGTGATCAATCAGTCTTTCCAAGTAGAGACATATGAAATCGCAACAGTGATGTTGACCGCCGTCATTCCAGGTAAACTCCTGACGACCCCGACCCGACTCCTTAAATTGATCCTGCCACTGCCCGTCGACGCTACGCACGATGAGAATGGAAACCGGGGCGAGTTCCGTTCTCTTTCACAGAACGAGGACATCCAACCACTGGCACTGCTCGTCCACCCCCAACAGCCTCTCTCCTACCTCGAACGCCTGATCCAGGCTGAGCTGCCCACCGTCTACGACAAGCACGGCCACGAAAAGCTGCCTAGCGTCCACTTCCTCGCCGAGGGTTCAGAGCGTGACGAAGAGGGCCAGAGGATGGAGAAGAAGGACAGCAACGTCGCATCGTACTCGGGACTCGGTCGCGAAGGCGTCGATACCCCCGCCGAACACCAGGACTGGGTTCGCTGGTCGAGCAGCACCGAGATTGGCGACTTCATTCGCGACGCCGCGCGCGGACGCGAATTTGCCATCCACGTTGATGGTCTCGACACCGAGATGCGCGTCGACGTGCCGAGCTTTAATGACCGCACACACTACATGCGACTGAGACTGAGGCGCATGTCACGGAAAATCGAGGAACTGTCTAAGATAAAAAAGGAATGCGACATGCTGGCGCACCGCGGTGCACACAGGCTGGCACAGGCGGGTTTCGCGGCCTTGACAGGGTGGTGGGCCACCGTGTATTATGTCACCTTCCATACTGACGCGGGCTGGGATCTCGTGGAACCTGTCACCTACCTCGCAGGCCTAACCACGATTATGGGCGGTTATCTATGGTTCTTATTCATCAGCCGGGACCTGAGTTACCAAGCGGCGCTGAAAATCACAGTCTCCCGACGGCAGAACATTCTATACCAGGCGCGCGGGTTCGAGCCGCAAAAGTGGGAATCTCTCGTCTACGATGCCAATGCGCTGCGCAAGGAGATTCGAATCGTAGCCGAAGAATATGATGTCGACTGGGACGATACGAAAGACCTCGGCGGCGAAGAGGTAAAGGCTGTCTTGGAGAAGGAAAACGACAAGAGGAAGAGGCGCGAATCTGTCGGTGATAAAGATGCTGCTGATGCCGAGAGGGAGACGCAGGAGAAGAGCGAGTCTAAGAATAAAGACCAAGACAAGAAAGAGTAGATAGAGTCAGAGATGGTTCTTGGGCATGAGCGGTGATACCTATCACGAGTATTAATGACGATAGACCTGCGAGTATGAATATTAGATATTTGTATTTTACAACAGTATATATATATACACATCAAACATTGCTAATGAAAAGATGATCAACCACAGCCAGAGTCGAACACCCGAGCCTACGACTAAGACCTCGGAGAACCACCCCTCCGCCCGCATGCTCAACTACAGGTAGGTAATAGGCATCAAGTATCACGTGGCTGGCCATAGCTCTGTCACGTCGTTGTGTGTGCTGCTGGGTGTGCATTTCCCCTGAAATCCGCACACCACAAGTTGTGATCTTACGAGCTTTTACCACTGAGCCAGAAAGCATAGCTTCTCCTGGCCTGAGCAACCTCAAGGTTTGACAACATATCTGAAAATGCAATGATTGGTGCTAGCTGTCATTTAGAAGAAAGACAGCTATGAGTCGTTCAAGAATTTTTCCTATTCTTCCTCGCGAGTCACACTTTGAAGATAGGTTTTGGATAGCTGATGATCGGCATGTTCCGCAGCATAACAACTACCGGTATATTCGTTAGCACTAACCAACCGTGCGTACTTTAATAGTGTGTAGATACCTAGGTATCTGCACTTCTTATGAGATTGCTCCCTTACATAATGTTGGGGTAGATTCGGGGAACTCTCCGTCGCATAATTCAGCAGTCTGAGCCGCCCACAGCGCTGAAACTAATCATCGTAAGCAGGTTCTAAGCTGAGAGCTGCCTCTGTAGATTTGATCTTAATATGTGAGCGGTGGAGTTGGATGCACTTTAATTCATGCACTGCATCCACGAAGATCCAAACTTAAACTGTTTCGGGTCGTGATTCGTTGGAATTGTATATCCGAAGCATTAATGATCAATGCATTGACTTAAAGATCAGAATCTGGGGTATTATGTCATGACCTACCCTGGACATGGTCCCACCAAATAAACAATGCGCATTGGCATCGATAGTTACTTAAATGACGTTGGAGATTCCCCCAATAGCGGGCGTGGCGTAGCATAGCTTGGTTGCCCACCTATCTGCTTGCAAGCTTTACGAATCCATCTCGCCATATGGGCCTGCCCGACGTCAATAACACACGATTCGTTGAGCTACGTGATACTAGTACTCGGCTTGCTGTGGTGTACCTGCTCTTCGAATTGCCCCGGTCGTTGCACCGGGCAGAGCATTGGCGGGGGTCTCTTGCCAGCGCAGCATGGTCTTTTTTCTGTCATCGTAGACTTTCAAACAAAGGTCAAATAAGAATAACACGATAGCAGATTTGACAGCTGTGTTTCTGAAATAATTGGAGCGGGTTGCACTTCTTGAGCCCTCGTATTCGAATTGCAGCTTCATGGCCCCCTCATTCGTTCACTTGCCCGATGGGCAGACGTATACGGTTCAACCCGTCTTTGGGGGGTTGTTCTTCAAGAACAACGAGCTTAATGTTCACCCTACCCCCTTTCCTGCGGGGTGGACGGTGGCATTACATACAGAGGATGTCCCGGGGTCTAATACTGGGCTTCTTACTATTGATGGCGACGATGGGGATTCCAGTTCCTCCCAGAGCCACTCACATCGCTATCGCCGACCTACCTTGCAAAATGACACTATATTCATCTCTTCTATTTCCAACCCTTCTAGCCGGGACTATAAACCACATGCAAGTCCGTCTCGCCAGGTCGCCTTGATGTTGTGGATATCGCTGTACTGGTACTTCCAACAGCCCGAGCCTGAACCATATCTCGAAAATGAGCGGAGCAGGTTGACTCCCGCAGAGGCGCGTCCCAAGGGTGAATGGCGTATCCGAATCAAGCACGAGGGCATTTTTCATAGCAGGAACATGATCCCCAAACTGGAGAGGATGGGCCTCATAACGAGCCTTGACAGTTCCGTGGGCTGTGGACTTGACGACCAGCAGCAGGGATGGGACCAAATGTTCGTCACGCGTCGCATGTTCTGGCAGATTCACAGCGGCATATTCCTCTTCACGCTGCAGCCTCTGAAGATGCAACACGGGTCTTACCCGACGTCGCCGTCTGTCAGTAGACCGACCTCACCTGGGCCCAATGATACACCCCAGAGGCCGACTTCTCCAATCGCAAGTCTACCGAGCGTCATAACTGCTGACATGCCTGGTGGTCCAATGCCGACTACCCTCACAACGGCGCCAGCATTTCCAGTTGGCCCTTACTACTCCTCGTCTCACCTGCCAACATACTTCCCTCCTCCCCCGTTGCAGTACACCATCACGAATAACACGCGGCATCCACGTCGCCAGAAGCCTCCGCGCATGGGCGAGACCATCTACGCCCGTTTCATCCCCAGCGTAGGGAAGTATCTCTCTTTCCGGGTGGCCTCACTTTCAACAGGACCAGTCCCGCACCTAGGACCAGTAGGAAAACCAGAAAAAGACAGCGAGCATGTCCATCTGTGCTCGCTGACGGATCGCGCCCTACTGCAGAGCTGGCTCTCCAAACCACGTGTGTCCGCCTTCTGGGGCGGCTATCACGATAACTTCCTCCCTGATGCACTCAAGTCGCAGCATTCATTCCCAGCCATCGGGCTCTGGGACGGGGTGCCGTTCGGCTACTTCGAGATCTACTGGGTTAAGGAGGACCCGCTGCTGGGGCGGGAGATGGGCCGCGACGCGGACGACTTTGATAGAGGGATGCACGTACTTATTGGCGAGGAGTGGGCCAGGGGTAAAGTGGCGGCGTGGTTGTCGAGTCTTATTCAGTGGTGCTGGCAGGCGGATAGCCGCACGATGAATGTCTATCTGGAGCCGAGAGTGGACAATACAAGGTCTGTTTTTCTCCCTCTCCTTTTTGGTCATCCTGATAGTCCTAACCACACCAATTCACTATGAGATATATGCGATGGGATGGACGATTAACGGATAGACGCTAGGTTCATCGATCATCTTCAACACTCGGGCTTCGCGAAAGAACGGCAGCTCGCGTTCCCGCATAAACAAGCCTGGCTCTGTCGGCTGAGGCGTGATGCGTGGGAAGGGCCAGCGTTGTGAAGCAATTGGTAACTCGCGTGCGTAGCAAGTTTGTATGTTGGTGTTAGTTACATAAGCGATAATGAAAATGCTCTTCTGAGGCATGACATTACCGCCGTTCTTTTAGGGCCGAAAGTCGCGAGGTTTGGCACATTGCCTAGCGGCATTCGGCCGAACCAGATCTGGGGAGCTGAGTAATTGAACTCGGGACCGAGCAACACGGGTTCCTCCCTTCCAGCGTCGACTCCCTTGAATTTACAATATTATCATGTTACAATTGCTGTGCGAAGCTAGCGAACGGCATTCTCTTTTCTTTCTTTTTCTTTTTCTTTTTCTTCTTTTTGTTTTGTTTTTTAATTTTAGGTTTCCTTACAGTTACAACAATAATTAGAGTTTCGCAACCGTTGTAAGTTGATTGGAAGAAGCGGCTTACAACCTAAGATACTTACATACTAAGTAGACTACACGGTAGTTATAATAAAGGGTAAGGACGTTTCAAAGATACCCACATCCCGCTCGGGACCGATGATCGACCCACCATTACACTCGGCTGGACACTGGACATCGTCATGGACTTAGTCACCTACTACTATGTGTGTGGGGGATTCAAGAGCTTAACCTGACTTCTTTCCTTGTAAACTGCTTTCTAATTCGGCTTTGGCATTCCAATACATGCTAAAGCGTGCTACCTAATTCCCATAATATCCTAAGCCTCATGTGATACCACCATTAATACAGGCACGACATACCTCCGCCGATAGGACTATAAGAGATCACTTCGCCTTCGTGTCAAACATCTCATCTTCCTCACAAAAGCAACGTGTTTATTCTACTCTCACTCAAGATAGACTGATCATATCGAGTTCAAGTATCAAGCACACACAAGACAATGGCGCCTCAGCCACGCAAGATTCTAGTCGTGGGCGCGACAGGCCAGCAAGGCAATGCCGCTCTCTCAGCCCTCGCAGAACTCACCACGGCCACCGCCTCATCAGCATCTCGCCAGAATATCAAGGTCCTGGCCTTAACACGCAAAGCGTCATCAAAGAAAGCACAATCACTAATCTCCGAGTATGGCAAGACGCTGAACCTCGAGATCGTAGAGGGCGACACGAAGGATCCCGAGCACATCTTTGATGCCCACAAAGACATCGACGCCGTCTTCGCCTACACGACTATGCCCGTCACTGAGGAGGAGGCGCAGGGGAAGCCGCTAATCACGGCCTCGGCGAAACATGGCGTGAAGCACTTTGTGTTTAGCAGCGTCGAGCGCGGAGGTGACGAGCGCAGCTGGGAGAATCCTACTGATGTGCCTCATTTCATAACGAAGCATAATAGTGAGTTATAAGCTTCTACATACCTCCTAACTATGTATTCACCAAAATTGGATGTAATTCATACTCTGCGACAAAGGACTTGAAGGCCTAGAGGCTATTTATAAAGCTTGCCGGCAGTTCACTACAAGGGGTTCTGCACCATAATGCGGAAGGAAATAAATAGGGAAAGAGTTTGAGTGCTGACAAAATGTCACAGTTGAGCACCACCTTCGCAAAACATGTCAGGAACATCCTTCCATGACATATACAATCTTACGCCCCGCAGCATTCATGGACAATCTGAGCCCCACGTCGGGATTCGGTCCGATGATGGCTGCCATGTGGAAAACACTGCCGGCAGATACCAAACTTCAAATCGTCAGCGTGCACGACATCGGCCTCTTTGGCGCAAAGGCCCTACTGCACCCGGAGAGCTACAAGAACCGTGCCATCGGCCTCGCGGGCGACGAGCTGACGCTGCTCGACGTGCGCTCTATCTACCGCAAAGTTTCCGGCACCCAGCTCCCGCAAGCCTGGACGATTGTGGGCTACGGTATGCGCTGGGCGATCAATGAGCTAGGGCGCATGTTTAACTTCTTCGACAAGGAAGGGTACGGCGTCGATATTCAGAAACTTAGGGCTGAGGAGCCGCGGCTACAGGATTTCGAGACCTGGTTGAAGGAGAGCAGTTCGTTTGAGTGTGGGAAGGGGAAGTCTAAGAAATAGGTGGACAGGGTGGTCTCTACTCCGCTCCTAAAACATTGAACTAGGCGCTACGTCGTTCGTTCCGGAGACCTAACATACTGCTCTAGGTTGGGGACATTGGGCCGTGTACTTGTATTTGATACCATGAATAATTACAATGAGGAAACCCTAGCCGATGAATATCGGACCTATTTCCCTTTCTCATACAATAGTCATGTCATTTCGGTTCGTCATGGAATGTTTGCTCTGGTGTTTGCTCTATAGTATGATAAGGGGGGGTTGGTCACGTGAAGAAGTTGAGTTCCAAAATTGATCGGGAGTCGGCGACCACCTTGAATAATTCGGGCCAGTTTTAAACAGAATAGATTTTCCATTCATTTCTATTACGACTTTTGAGGGAGCCGTTTTTGGCTGTTGATAGCAACTTTCCGGCGAGTCATCCCTTCGACGTTTGTAGGTCAAGTATATGTGCAACTATATGCGAAGACTCGTCGCACGAAGCGGCTAACCTCCCTTGTATTTCCGTTCTCGAGTACATACTATTACCTAACATGTGAAAGTCTCTGTTAAGGAGGCGATAGCATGACATCACTTGTCATTCTAGTTGTACCAAGTTCGACCCTTCCTTGCGTAACAGTTTTTGTGTCCGAGGCAGTTTGAAGGCAATGACGCTGTAAAGGACTGGTCCTCGAGATTCCAGTCAAGAATTCACATATACGTTGGTGGGGTTTGTTAGGGATAGGTTATCATCGCCTGTAAGTGTTACGAAGCATAGAACGAGTCGTGTCGAGTTAGAGAGCGCCTATGAAACCGCTTCGAGAGCTTCGCGCAACAATATGTGTTACATTTGCCTACTAAAAGTAGGGGGCTGTTGATATTAGAGTTTAGGAGTAGCAGAAGACATATCGGAATAATATATCTATGGCTTTGAAGAAAGTTACGAAAATAAACTACCTTCAGACCCAATAACCCAAAGTCACTGTCGGTTTCGGTTAGTTGAGGAGGGATAGTGTATTATTCGTACGAAGAACATCGGCTGTACAGTTTGTCAAGCAAAAGTAGTCGCTGACAAATTCTCTCATAAGTCTCCTCACGTCATGAGGGTCATAGCATGCACAGATAACCTAATGTACATGTCTGTTCAAACACGACGCGAACACGGCGCGAACGCGTGACTCCCAGGTGGTCCAAGTGTACTTTTGATACTCCTCAATGGCCCCCTCAATGGAGCTTCTCAATAGGCACCCCTCAATCAAGCTCCACGATAGCTTCCCCTCAATGAAGTTCCTCGATGGATTATCTATTGGTACGACGTAGCTATTTAGGATAATCTATTGAGCTTCAGAATGAAGATGGGGTTGTGTGGGTTTGCGGTTGCGACGCGGCAGGTCCGTGGTGTGTTACACTTATTTCCCCAGGTATTATCTCTCTAGTATCTTCCTCCCTCCCTACCTTCTTCTCCCTCACCTCAACTCTCTATCTTCATCTCCATCTTACTCCCAACCACATTCTGCTTTTCCATCCTTCATCTATCAAGATACTGTGCATCTTTATCGAGATCATTTTTGGAAGATCTCGACTTGTCTGATCGCCTCATCGTCTGCTGTCTGTTCGCGATCAAGAGCGTCATCCGCGCTGAATCTGCTTGCCGTTGCTATCACCCACAGCGTTGCTTTCCAGAACGAGAGTTGCGCACACTTAAGCAAAGACCTTGCTGAAGTCTTCATACACTTCGTTGAAACAGTAAGCGCGGAGTGATCATATAACCGCTTCATTTCTATAGTCATACGACGGGTTCTAGCCACTCTCAATCAATAGTCGTAGATGTCGACAGTAACTGAATAGAAACAGGAAAGAAAACCCACAACTCAACCGCAAAAGCGTCACTGGCAACATGGAAGCCCGGGGTGCAGATGCTTTCTATGTCGTCGCAGATAGGATGCGACAACTAGCCCTCTTCGACCCCAGATGGACTCAAATCGAGCTTCACACCATCGTCGAGGCGCTGCACAACGGGCTCCAGGCACTTCTGCCGCAGAACCAGTACCAGCTGTTCGACTTCGACTTCTGGCTAAACTTGCAGAGGCAAGCGGAGAAAAAGTGCGATCTTCCGCCTCTAAACATCCGCAAGCCTGCGCGTAAAGTCCGTTTTGATGTATCACGGCAAGTTGACTCTCCGGCGAAGACTGCTTAGGAAACGGTCTCGTCTGGTAGAGTCGTCGCCAAGCCATCACGGAATCAGGCGTGTCCGGCGCGCGTTGCAGAGTACGTCGAGCCAATGCAAGCGAAAGTAATGGGCCGAAGCTGACTCTAGAGCAGAAATCAATCCAAAAAAGACATCACCAAGAAGGGGACAGCTGCAAACATTGCGGACGACAAAAAAGACGAGGATTGGGATGCGATATCTGACAGCTCCTTCACACCACCCAAGAACCTCGGCAGATTCGCTCAGCTGGGCAAAGATGGCCGACGACACGTCGTCTTGCCGACCAGAGTCACGAATCGCGCACCTAAGCAGCAGAGATGCGTTCGACAAGCCAATCAGGGACGACGGCCACCATTGCCATGTCCTGGTGAACCCGCTCTAGCTCCCACTAATAAAAAAAGGCCTGCAACGAGACCTGCAAAGCTCACTTTCGAACGAAAGCGGAACTTTGAGGTGGAATGCGGTGGTGTCTCGCTCATTTCACTTGGAGTAGAGGCACAGCGAGCTTCGCGTGGCGATGAGAAGAGGAAAAACAATGGCAAGGAGAACCGTTCGGCCGCAAAGTACGTATTAAGTCACAACTATTGACGTTTTTTGTCTCGTGGATTGTATCATCTGGATGATTGCTGACCGGGGAAATGTAGTAGACATTCGGACGTGCAACACGAGTCATCAAAGAAGAAACCAAAGATGCCAGTAGTAAGGGATAACCAACCTGCACACTGGGAATCGGGCTTCTTGAAGGGTGTCTTTGAAGCCGAGAATGACCTTCTGTATGATAGCCCCTGGCCCGCCAGTACGTTCTGAGTAAATGGTTGATTGTCATTGCGATTATGTTTGTGGGTGTTCGGCTTGTTTGGCGGTTAAGCAAGCGTATGAAAGCGATACTTGGGATTTACTGGGACAGGAGGAGTCTAGGGATATATGGAGGATCTCCATGAGGTTACTTACGATGAGAAGATCTCGGGTGTTTTCTGATATGGAGTTCGTCGTTGGAACTCTAGGATATGACCAGGATATTCGTTCTACAGCGCTTACATTCGAGCGCACCATAATGTTATTGATAATTGGTAATTAGTGTGTTTCCTGTAGAATGCTGGTTAACGACTTTCAGCCATATGTATATTGGATTGAGTATGTTCCTGATATCGAGGCACTCACAAACGAGGGGAGACAATTTAATTTAACGGTCCTAGTTATCAAGTCGTTTAGACACTGTTGTTGCACTCTGCGCAAGAAAGAAGCCTGGGCGACAACAGCTGTGCTAGCAATGGAATGGCGGAGCGTAGCGCATTGACCATGCTATAATCCGCACTCCCCTTCCAAATCGTGCCTTAGTCTATCTAGGTACTATCTACATGTTTAGTCCGAATATACACACCCAACTTTCTTACTTGGGCTAAATAAGCATATCGACCCCCTTGGAATCTCCGGCCCTTGGCGGAGCTTCTTTTCGATTGCCGGAAACCGACGATCAGTAAGCCCTAGGCTAATTTTACAGCTAGGTACTCGTCTCTGGACAGCTGAAATAACGCTGAAATAATGTCATGTAAGCCAAAAGGCAGGTAATGTCACGATCACGTAGACCAAACAATGAAGGTCGTCTCATGCCTGGTAGTTGGACACAAGTATAGTACAACTAAGCTATAACCAAGTAAATGTTGTCATTTGCTGAAATATGACAACGTACGATGGGACCGCAGAGAAAGGAAGCCGATCTTTTCACTTGCTATATTTAACATCGCATTCATTCGGTTTGGTTCTGCTTACTAGGAGGTTTATGTAAGCGAACCCCAACTTGCCCTTCCGCTTTTTAGACCTATGTTTACCGCGCTTCGCCAAGTGACCCATCATGTTGACATTTCAGAGTCACTAGATGTAGTTTTTCCATCACCGCCTCGGCTCCTCAATCAAGGCAAGAAGCAAAACTTCCCCATCGCAGCCACAATCCTACAGGAGCAGTGCTTAGCTATTACGAGGCCAAGAGTGGCCAAGAGTTGCCAAGACGCATTAAACCAATTTGAGTGAAGAGAGAAGCCTAACCAAAATCATTAGATACCTTTCAGAAGTCTTCTGGCCTATCTCATTAATGTGAGTAACCAACATTAAAGCAAGATAACACAACGAGTCGAGGCTTAACAATTATTCAAAGTCTATGAGATATTCTGTTCATAAAAAGGCTTGGCAATTCCCCTCCAAAGTAGAGAGAGAACCATGGACCCCACAACCCCTAGATAGTTATTAGCTAAGTTCCAAGCCGCCTATTCTGGCCCCTTGTCACATTAGCCTTGATGATTCGATCGACGTGGAAACTATGCAGGGCAGTTCCAAATCCATGCATGCAGTTTTAATCCTCTAGGAAAGTACACTCATGCACTACCGTAGATGAATAAAGATCTTCACCCCATACTTTCAAAGTACGGCGTATTCATCTACTAAATGGTGAATACAAGCAAGTGCCGTAGATGCGAAGAACGACATGGGTTACTTCTTTAGTCTAATAAGCGAATGAGCGTAACTTGCGAGTTTGCGAGAAGACATGGGCATCATAGAAGTGGAGGTTGAGAAATTGCACGTAGCTGCTATGACTAAGGTAGGTACACTACTTGATCTTCTATATAAAGATGCGAAACCATACTGTTCTTCCATTGAGCATCCAAAGCAGTCTTTCTATTACACCACCATCACCACTATCAAGTCTGTTTGGCTCTAAATCTACACTACTTTACACCCATAAACATGCAGTTCAGCTTCACTACCATCGTCGCCGCCCTGGCTATGGCCACGATCACCGAGGCGCAATACGCGTGCGAGTACATAGAAGCCCTCGGCGGCGCCTGCAATGGCTATTACCCCCTCGAGTGCCAGTTTCAGGAAAGCCCATACCCTGGAGCAGGGAAGGTCACTAAATGCTGTGTCCAGGGGACCTCGTGCGTATAAACGGTATTACTACCTCAGCAAGCCAACCCGAGTGTAGTTTCGTTTACCTAACTATTATTATAGGCTGTTAGCAATGCATACGTATCTCGCTCCTCCGAACTAGCTGCAATTCTTAACCGTGGCTGTGGTGCGCTTGGGGATCTACAGCGCGGGTATTAGTTGGGAAGATGATGGTAGCGGCGATTTTCTATGGAGGCAAGGCAGTTTTGCGGGTAGATGCAATATTGAACACTTAGTATAGTGGACTCTAGTTTGACATGCTAGAGCTTCTACTTCTTAAGGCTCCCACAATATTTATATGCAATATTGGCGTATCTATGAATCTTCCCAAATGTCTTGATAATTTACGCCTTTACCGTGACTAAGTCTTTTATGTATATAACGCGTAATTAAGACATGCCATTCAGACTCGGGCACATTTTGCAACTTTGTTCGCATAGCCTCCGATAGCTTATCTGCTGAAGTGGCATATAGCAAGATCTTTGCTCCGTGAATCAAGGTGCCAGCCTAAGTCTACGGCTCTCGTGCGATGACTTTGTTTGGGAAGGGATGTATGCTTGTCATGTTGTAACGAAGTGTGTGCACTAAGAAACGGCTATAAATTGTACGGTAAAAATATAATTGTATATATGTGTTCGATGCTTTTTAAACATAGAAAGCAAAGGGTTTTCATGTAGCGGGCCAATTATACACACCACTATACAGTATACACTAAGTAACCTATATTGAATATAAGCGAGCTAACTGCGTTTTTAGTTGTTTTTAAGCTAGAAATTATGTTTTATTTATGCTTTTTTAACAGGGCCTCTAACTCCGAGCTCAGTTTTGGCTTATCAGATGAGTCTAAAGGAGAGTTCAAGTATGATGCGTTTGTGATGATCTACCCACAGCCCTGGCTGAGAATATCTATTCAAACTCTGTGGCTTTTCACCTTTTTTGATGGACCATTGTGATATTTTGTACAGAGCTTAATGTGATACAATTCGTTACTATCTCACACTATGCCGCGCACTCACTTCATGCGCTCTATGGCACGTGCTTCACCTCGATACCTTTATCGGTATCACGAACCGCACCACCCGCGCCAGCGGTCTGTTCCTGCAATCGCTCGAAGGTGGCTTGCGCATCCCATGCCCAAGGAGTATCCGCTGCAAAGAACATGTCCATCTCCTCCAATGTCCTCTGGTTGGATTCGGGATAAAGAGCCCAGACTGTATCGTGGTTAGCTTGATGTCTCTCACTATGATCGGGGCGTAGCGCTTACCAATTGGGATACTAATGATGTTGACCGCACCGAAGATATAGAACGTCTTCTCGCTGATACTGCCAATGATGTATGGCAATGCCAGAGTCAGGGTGCCGTTTCCAATACTCCAGCCAACAACACCCCAAGCATTTCCCTTAGCACGGACATGGAGAGAGAAAATCTCAGCGGGGTACAGCCACGGGACGGTAAGCCATGTAGCGCCGAAAATGAAGGTGTAGATGAAGACGAATGATGCGGCAGCGGCTCCAAACTCGTTGGCAGTGTTGAAATTTCCGGCGGCACGGGCATTGAGACCACCTCGAGACAGGCCACCCACGAGAAACATGGCAACAGCTTGGGCACCTGATCCCCACCACAAGGTCCAACGGCGGCCGATCCTGTCGATGGTGAAAACGCAAATGAGTGTGGCGAAGGTGTAGAAGATGTTGTTCAACCCGGAAATCCAAAGGGTCTTCTGCGTCGAAAAGCCAGCAATGCTGAAGATAGCTAAATCACAATTAGTGTTGGTTGAGCACACACACGGTTTAATGGGGAAAGAGGAGGACGCACTAGGACCATAGATAGTAATACCCGCAATCCCGGTCCATGATTGAAGGATTTGTAGCCAAATGCAGAGCTGTACGCGGCGTCCAGTGTGGAGATGGCCGGATTTGAGGCCGAAGAACATTTGGTAGTAAGATGTTCCCTCGCTGGTCTCCTCAACCTTATTATTTCCATGTATATCGGCCACCCCGGCTTCAGCTTGCTCGGTAGAATTACGCAGCCGTTGTAAGACGTAGAGAGCTTCCTCGCCGCGACCAACCTTGCACAACCAGCGAGGGCTTTCCGGGAAAAAGAAACACAGGGCAAGGACAAAAAGCAGCGGGACAAGCTGGAATGCAACTTCGAAGCGCCATCGGAACGCAGACTGTCCGTTGTCAATAAAACTCAACCCAAAGCCAAGCCAGTAGGCGACTACGACACCAAATATTATGTTAAGGGTGAACTCCATGGCGATGAAAGTGCCCCGAGCGCTGTATTCGGCGATCTCGGATGCCCACACTGGAACGATACCGTTGAGGATACCAGTCCCAATACCGTTGACGAGTCGAGCGCCAATCATCCAATTATGGTTCATGGCCGAGGTCTGTAGCGACGCACCGATGATACCCCATACAGCTCCGATTGCGATTGTATTGATACGACCAAATCGGTCACCGATGGAGCCACCGAGAAGACATCCAACCAAAGTACCTAGGTAGTAGACTGATGTGATACCTCCCTGTAAGAGACTGTTGGTAATAACAGGCTTGCCATCGTTGCCAATGTAGCCAAAGTCCATGAGTTTAATGTAGTGTGGAGATTCGTTAATACCGCCCAACATTCCTTGATCGTAACCTAGCAGAGTTGGCTCATGTCAGTTACAACTGAACAGAAGGGACGGGGGATTCCCGCTCTCAGACAATACTTGCCAAAGAAGAAGATGCAAAGGCCTGCCAAAATATTGACGGCGAAGAGCAAGGCCCGCTTTTGGCAGAAGCCTGCCAGCATCCACTTATGCTGTTGATGCATGGTGTCGGTCGAGGCAAAGATGGAAGAATAAATACTGTGAGATATAGCGATGAAAGTATTTGGGAGGATTGTCATGAATATTGAGTCCTTTTATCTTTCGGAGGCTACCGCGAAGCCGGGACTAGTTTGGTAAGGGAAAAATCTGGGTTCCCCATGGGGTGAAAAGCCCTCGAGACGAGGAATGCTACAACCTGTGTCGTAGTTACAGCTACTTGCGGTTATACCTGACCTACGTGACTGGCCTTTGTGGCCCATACGCGTACAGCCTATTAAATACTCTTGGCAGGCTTTTGGCCCTGCCCTTCTCTTTCCTTCTCCATACTTAATATATTACATCAACCTCTAAGTACGCCCATCATCTTTGTGAATTCGCCAAACATCCTGGTCCTTGTAAGGTATTGCATGTTAGTCTAAAAGCTTACGATAGGGAACAGAGAGAAACAAGAGGATAATAATGACTGAGGTACAATAACTGAAGGTAAAGTCAAACTTTCCCCCATCGAGGCAGAGCGCTGCAGCACCAACTATTCGATGTGAGGCCTAAGTCAAGTTTTCATGCGGAAAGCAGCACACCAAAGGGTGACAATACCAGCATGCGTTGGTGCTTACAGGAAAAAAGGAGGCCTCTTGGAAGAGGTTGTCAGAAGTGGAAGGCGGTGATACAACGGTCCACAAGGCTGTTGACTGTATATAAGACCCTTCATCCCACCTGTAAAGGTAACTGTAATTTAGACTTTTTGATAATTTAATAGGATATACAAGTACTACTCTTGACAGGTTATAAGCCCGGGCGTTTATTTAAGCGTATTTTGTTTGTTAAAGGTTAAAATATTTATTTTTAAACAACTTTATTACTGCTAACTTTTTGCAACAAATATGCGTTAAAATTTTATTTAAAACGATTTTATTACGAAAATTTTTTAATACTATTGCTACAGAATTTTTTAATTTTACGATATTTAATAAAGCTAATATTAAATGTAAATATAGCGTATTTTATAATAAAAATTTAATTTATAAATTATTATTTTTAAATAAAAGCTAATTTTATTGCTTATAAATTAGCTATTTAAATTTTTAATATTTAGCTTTTTTATTTTAATATTATAAATTTTTGCACTAAAATTGCTAATAAAAAAATAAATTTAATATATTTTTAAATAATTAATATAATTTTTGTAACAAAAAATAAATTTAAGCATTAAATAGTATTTATTTTTTAAATGTTTAAATTTTTTTATATTTTACATTTAAATTATTGTTATAGCTAAACTAATTATTTAATTTAAAAAATAATAGTAATTAAAACGTTAATTTTAATTTTAATTATATTAATTAATTATTTTTGCTAAAATTTTTATTATTTAAACTTTTAAAAGTTTTATGCTTTTTTATATTAAATAATTAAAATTTTTTTAGTTTTAAAATTAATATATTTTTAAAATATTAAAATTTAAAATTAATTATTTTAAATTTTTTTTTTATTAATTTTAAAGTTTTTATTATTAAAATAAATTTTTAAATAAAAAATTTTAACTAATAGTTTTTTAATTTATTTTTAGTGCTAATTAAATTTTTAAATTATTTTTTTATATTTTTTTTTAAAAAATTTTTTTTAAAAAATTTTTATTGTTTTAATATTATTGTTTTAAATTTTAAAATTAATTAAAAATTTGCTTTTTTATATTAAAAACTGCTTAATTTTATAATATTTAAATATTTTATAAAATCTTTATAAATATTAACGCTATTAAAAAGTTTTTGCAAAAGCTTTAAGTTTTTTTTTATATTATTATTTAAACTGTTAAACTATATTATTAGCATTTTTGTTACAATAATTGTTATTATTGCTTTTACGATCGCTAAATTTATTGCTACGGCATTTGCTACAGCAACATTTTTAGCATTTATAGCAAATTAAAATATTGTTTAATAGCATAAAAAAATTTAAAAAAGTTTTTTTTTTTTAATAGCTTAAAGTAATAGCTTAAATAAAGCAAAAACATGCAAAAAAAACTTAGCGTAAATAAATTTGCTTAAATGTTTTTAAGCAAGCTTTAAAAAATAGCTTTAATATTAAAAAAAAAAAAAAAAAATTTTTTTTGCGAAAAAAAATAAATAATTCGAAAAGCAAAATATAGCTTATGCTGCAATTTGCAGCAAATTTTTACAAAATATATATTAACAGGTATAATTAACAGCAGCAAATTTTTTAAATATATTAATTTTAATTTAAATTAAGCTATATTTAATTTATTAATTATTATTAATAATAAAAAAAATAATATTTAAATTTGCTAATAATATTGTTTAATTTGCTATTATATTTTAATAATTACAAGCAAATATAATAAAATTTTACGCAAAATTTGCTTGGCTATATTTATATATAATTTAAAAATTTATTAATAGCTTTAAATTTAAATTTAATATTTTTTTAATTATTTAAAAAATTAATGCTTTTAAAATTTTAATTATTAATACTGCTAAAATAATTATTTAGCAAACGGTTATTTTAAAAAATGCTATTAATATAGCTATATATTTTAAGCAAAGCTAAAAAAAATAAGCTATATAAATTAATTTTTATTTTTTTTTATTAAATTTTATTAGTTTTTGCAATAATAAACGGAAAATTTGTTTAAACTGCAAAAAACTTTATTTTTTATTTTGCTACGTAACATATTTTAAATTAAAACTGCTAAAATAAAACAAAAATATATATTTATAATAACTAAAATTTTATAAAAAAAAAGCTTAAAAAGCTTAAAAATGCAATTAATTTAGCTGCAAAAAAAAAAAAAAAAATTAATTATGCTATTTTATTAGCAGCTATATTAAAACTAGTTTTTTAAAATAAAATATATATTATTTTTATAATTTATTTAGTTTTAATTAATTTTTTTGCTTTTATTAATTTTGCTTTTTTTATAAAACTTGGTTTATTGTTTTTTATGTTTAAAAGTTTTTTTTAAAAATTGCTAAAATTATTATAAAATAAAACATTTAAAAATATTAGCACTAAAGCGGCAAAAAAACTTTTTAGCAATATATTTAAAAGCAGCCGTTTAAAAAATTTAATAAAAATATTACTAATAGTTATTAATAAAAATTAAGCAATTAATTTAGTTAAAATTTTTAAAAAAGCTTTTGTAATTAATAGCGGTGCTAATATTTTTATATTTTTAAATTTTAACGGCTTTATTAATTTATATATTGCATTTTGTTTTATAACTATTAAAATTAAAAAAGCAGTAATATAATTAATTTAACGCGGTAATTATATGTTTATTAGTGTAATTAACGGCTAAAAAAAAATAACGCTAAAAAATATAGTATATAGTTTTACAATCGGTACTAATTTAATTTTTATATTATATTTTGTAAAAATAAGTGCTAAACTTTTTTTTAGCACAATAAAGCGTATGTTTTAAAAAATAATTATATATTTTTAAAAAGTATTTAATATAATAGCTTATATATAATAAATTAATTTATTTTAAATATTAAAGCTATTACGGTTATTTTTGCTGCTTATTTTTTATTTAATTTTAAATTAGCTTTATAGCATAAACGTTTTAGCTATATTAGCAAATTTTCGATTAAAAAACTAGTAAATTTAAAATATATTAAGCTTTAAAAGCTAGCGTGTGTTTATAAGCACTGCGTTTAAACAAAAATAAAAAAAAAATTTTATTTAAGCTTTTTTTGCCGAAAAATTTACTTATTAAAATTGCTATATATTAACCTAGCAGGCATGCTAAAAAATGCCTCGAAAAGCTACAAAAAGTTATTATATATTGCTGTTATACGCTGTAATTATACTAAAATAACTTAGGTTTTTTTACTAAAATTAAAAAATTTTTTTTTTAAAATATTTAAAAGCTTTTTTAAATATTACAAACGTTTTAAATATAAATGCTATATATTTATTTTAAATAAAGCTGGAAAAAATATTAGCAAAAAACTTAAATATTTATATTAAAGTCGAAAAATTTAAATATTGTTTATTGCTATAAAACAATATTAACAAAGTAGCATTTATAAAAAAGCAATTAATATATACAAAATTATTATAAAATTTATAATAGCATAAGCTATAAATAATAAAATATTTTAAAAATATTAGCTAATAATAGCTTAAATAGTTTGTTATATTATAATACGCCAGTTTAGCGGTTAACTTAAAATATTACTATATAAAAAATAGTACGGGCAAAAACCGGCCTACAATTATATAATAGCAGTAAAAACAAATAAAAAATATTTTAAGCTAAATAAAAAAAAATCAGTGTTTATAAAACAAATATTATTTTATAAAATGCTCGGATATTAAAACTAAAGTTTTTACAATTATATAATTTTTTTAAAAAACGAAAAGGTTATAAATGCTAATAATATAACTTTTTTTTAGAAAATATTTTATGTTTTACTTAATAGTTTAAAATTTATACAAATAGTTAGTAATAAAAAACGGGCTTAATAAAGTTTAAAAAACAAAATTGTAAAAATTTTTTTTAAAAATTTTAAAAAATTAAATGCTAGGCTTTTTTTAATGCTAAAAAAAACGACAAGTTTATTTAAAAACAAAAAAAACTTAACCTAGGATTTTTAAATATTATACTAAATATTATATTATTTATTACGCTAAATAATATGCTATACGTTATACTAAATAGCTTAGTAAAAAATTTAACTACTAAAACGTTTAACGATAGCGATTTTTTAAAACTAAATAATGTTAACGATTTAAATTATCGGGGTATATTATTTAACAATATTAAAAATTATAAAATAAGCAGTAATTTGTTTACGAAAATATTAGAAAAATTTTCCAGCGCTACGGTTAATAGCAATAATAGTGGCAGCAATAATAAAATTAATAATAATAGTATTAAATTATTTATATAAATTTTAAACGGTTATGCAAGCTTTATTTTATGCTTAAAATATAATAAAATATGCTTTATTAACTATAATTATTAATTAATTGCTTTTTATTTTGTTGCTGCTGCATTAAAAGCTATTGGTGCGATTAAAATTATTAAACTAGTTAGCTATAAAGCTGCTAAACGAAGCTTGCACTAAAACAAATAATTAAAAGCAATAAGCAGCAAATATAATTTTTTAATAAACAATATAACTTGGGAAATAATATTTATGCCGCTTAGTGCAAAAATGCTGTTTAAAAAATAGGTTTATAAGCTTAAAAAAAACAAATTAAGCAAAATTATTAAATATAAAACAAAATAAATAGTTAAAAAATTTAAACAACGCAATAGTATTAATTATAACAAAATTTTTACATTAGTTATTAAACTAATAAGCTATAAAATTTGATTTGCGATTATTGTTATTTTAAATTTTAAAATTTATTAAATAAATGTAAAAACTGCTTTTTTATATAAAAAAGTTTTAAAAAATATATATGTTAAATAATTATTAAAGTTTGTATAAAATTTGTCGAAAGTTTGTAAGCTATAAAAAGCGCTATACGGCTTTAAGCAGGCATTTTGCGTATGGTACGAAACGTTAGCTATATTTTTAAAAACACTAGGTTTTAAAAGCTTTAATTTAAACACTAAAATATTTGCTAAAAAAAATTATTATATTACTGTTTACATTAATAACCTATTAATTATTAAATTTAAAACGTTTAAAATAATAAAAATTAAAAATATATTAAGCAAAAAATTTTAAATAAATAATTTTAGCTTTGCTAAATACTATTTTAAAATAGCTATTAAACGAAACTAAAGCATTTATACCTTAAAATTATTATAAAAAGTTTACTTAAAAATTTTTTTTATAAAATTTAGCTTTTAAAATTTAAATAAGCTTTTTTATTTATAGCTAAAGCTTATTTATATTTTGCTGTTTATTAAAATTAAAATATTTAATAACAATTTTATATTTAACATTAAAAATCGAAAATAATATTAATATGCTATAAATTTTCTAATATACGCAATGCTAAAAATTTGCTTTAATATAATATTTACTGTTTTTAAATGCAGCAAATATATAGTTAAATTTAATGCTTTTTATATTAAAGCAGTAAAGTAAATTTTTAGGTATTTTAGCATTACTATCGACTTTAAACTAGTTTATAAAAAAAAAAAACGTTAAGCTTTAAAATTTTATTAATTTAAATTAAAAAGCTTGTAAAAAAATTTAACAATTTATTTTAAAATATATTTTTAACTTAAGTAGCAATGCCGTTAGCTAAAGTTTAAAAAAGCAATTTAGATATAAAAATTATTTGCTAAATTAAACGCTAACTTTAAAAAAATACTAATTATTATTTACGGCAATAATTAAAAAATTATTTCTGCTTTATATAATTTATTACCGCATAAAAAAAGCAAGCATATATTAATTTAAAATAAATGGTATTAAAAATAAATTGCCGCTAAAAAAATTGTTTTTAAATATATATTTATTTTAAATTAAGTAACAAATAGCTTAACTAAAGCATTATTTAAATTTACTTTTAAAAAATTTAAAGCAGCATTAAGCCTGGAATAGCAACTTTTTTACATTATACCGCTAGCAATATTTTTATATAATAAATACTGGTACGCTAAAAAAACTTAGCAAAGCTAAATTAATAAATTAATATTTAAAGCTAATGTAAAAAATTTTTTTACTAAAATAATAAATTATAATAACTTTATTGCTAAAAATATTTAATAATTTTTATTAATTTAAAAACTGTTTTTATAACTTAAAATTATATTTAAAACAATTATAAAAATTAAGCTAACAAAATAAGCTTTAAAACAAACAATTTGCATATTAATATAGCAAAAAATATTTTTAAAATATATAAAAAATATTTTAAAATTATATTTTAATAAACTAAGCAATAAATTATTGCAAACAATTTAAATTAAATTTTTTAAATGCTTATATATTTAAATACTATAAGCTTAATTTTCGAAAAATATTTTTAATAATATAATAACAGCAAATTTTTATTTATTTAGGGTTATTTTAAACTAGTTATTTTTACTAAAAATAAAACATATGTTTATTTTTGCACTATATTTTTTATTAAAATTTTTTAAAAATAACGCTATTTTAAGCGTTGCGAAAGTAAATAGCACAGCGATATAGCAGCAAAAGCTATTTTAAAAAGATTTTAGCTAGCATTTAAGCTAAATAAATTAATTGCTATAGCTATTTACGTTATATTTATAGCGGGCTTATAAGCTAAATAAAAAGTTAACAAAAAAATTTAGCATGCATTTAATATTGCGGTTATAAAAAAAAAGTTAAAAAAAAAACATATAGTAATATAAAACTGTAACTTTTATAACTAGCTAAAAAAAAGCATATAAATAAAAGAAATTTTGCAAAAATTTTAAAGGTTAGCTTATAATTATTTTAAAACAAAATTATTAAGCTTAATTATTTGGTATAATATAAATTAACATTAAAATAGTCAAAAAAAATGCGTACGCTATTTTATAAAATAAATTAAAATTTAGTTCGAAATAAATAATTTATTTTTTTTAAGCTTTAAAATTTGCAGGTTAAAAAATATTTATAACTTAAGCTTTAACAAAAGCGTTAATTATTAAAAAAAGCTATTTACAGTAAAAATAAAAAAAAAAAAAAAAAAAAGTTTTAAATATTATATAATTTATACCAGCTTTTATAAACTTTAGCGCTTTAATTTAAAAAATTTTAAGCTGTTTTAATATTTTTAAAAATTTAATATATACAATTTATAAGTTACTGTTAATATTTTTAAAAATTTAGTAATTATTAATTATTTTTAACTATTAATTACTTAAAATATTTACTTTAAAAAAAAACTATTTAAAAAAAAGTTATTTAACAAATAAATTAATAAATAGCTTAGCAATTAACTTAATATTTATTAAAAGTTAGTTAACGAGCATTAAAATCGAGAAAAAGTGTTAGAAGTGGAAAGCGGTGATATAACGGTTTACAAGGCTGTTAACTGTATATAAGACCTTTCATCCCACCTGTAAAGGTAACTGTAACTTAGACTTCCTGATAATTTAATGGGATATACAAGTACTACTCTTGACAGAGGTTTCGAATTGATTCGAATGCGAGATGCATTGCCAAGTTAGGACCGAACAGTCAAACAACGTCATTGTGGCCGCTGACTTGTCTATTTTGGACTCGATCAAGTCAAAACTCATCTTACGAAATACCCACTCGAATCCTTCACCGCTAGGCCCGTAGTTAGTGAATAGTTCTGAATTATTGTCTAGGTTTTTGCTAAATGAGAGAATTCGACATGATCCAAGTCTAGCACAGACTACACGCTTTCTACTGGGGTATACGCTACTATGAACGGCTATTCTATCTAAAAGCCTAGATTCTAGAGATGAAAATAATTTACGAGTAGATACAGGTCGTATCTAGGTCACCACCTAATGGTGAATTCAAGTCTCTCTAAGTCTAGAATAGACTTGCGTTCACCTTTGGAGGTGTACACTATTCTTACTATGATGTTTGATAGAAAGATATCCTTGCTTGCATACGACATCCTGCAAGGCGATCCAGTGATTTTTGCAAACAGAAATTTTGTTCCAGATCTAAGAGGTCGTTCGATGAGTGTCCCTCTAGAATAGTAATCAGGGCAGGCAGTATGGGTCGGCCTGTTGGTCTACGGATCCAAGGGCCACTGGTAGTCTAGGGTAATTAGCATCCATCTGTCCGTCTTTTGCGCTAATGACAACTTTTGCATATCGCAGGGCATGATGAGATGGATAGATACATTCTTACCGCCATCGAGAGTAAGCTACCGTACTTGAGTTTTAGGGTAAAGTTCTCGTCTCGGAAGGACCTAGTGCCATATATGGACTAGGACTGTAGTGAGAGCGGATGGCTCTTTTGTAAAAGACAATGTATGTCATACATTTTTAGTGATGAAATCTTGATAGCATGGAAGTGTTGTTATCAATGAAAACAGATGTGGAATTCCACTGTCGATTTATACTACAAGCCTATGTTGCAGGATCATGATTTGTAAATAAAGGGAGTTTTGGGTGAGAAGAGGGGTGCCCGGGACGGTTCCGAAAGGACCATACAGACATAACAGATTATTGCGTTCTGAATAGAATCGATTGCAGACCCTGATCCCAGCCTTTGTTATAGTTGGAGAATGGTTCAGCATCGAGAAGGGAAGACCACCCGATAAATAGCTCACTTTATGTTTAGTGGAATCGATTAGGGCTGGTATGGTAATTCACAATGGCCTTGTCTCCTGCAACTACTATAGCTGTGGCGATATCCTTAATATTTTGGATGAGTCTCTTATTGTCCGTTATGTCTCTACAATTTGCTATCTCTCGGTGAAAGCATTCTTGTTTTCTGTTCAGCTATGTGGGCGAAAGAATTTTGGCCAGTCTCCCCACCCCTTGAACATACATTTGTATAATTAGTGACAAGAAGAGCCCATTATTCTTGTACTCGGGAGTGGCCTTGCCGCTTAAAGTTGTTTAAAAAACTAGGTAAGACGTAGACGATTAGTATATCACAAGGGGTTAAAGTAATAGGCCAGCGGATATCAAACATACTTCCAATAACACCATTGACAGGAATGTCTATTGATGTAGTGTAGCTAGCAGCGTCGCTAAGGAGGTAGACGTATACGCCACCGAGCTCTTGTACCTCGGCGAGCCTAGGAATACCGCCATAGTACTTCAGTTGCGTTTCCCAGTCGGGTTGTTGGGGCACACAGTATGTCATCGCCGTCCGTACGAGGCCGGGCGATACGCTGTTTACACGGATACCGTACTTAGCCCACTCCATAGCGACAGTGTGTGCCATGTTTCGAACGCCTGCTTTCGAAGCACCGTATGGTGCCCGCCCGTGATGGCGGCGACTTTGCCTGCGAGGAGCGCCATTCTGTCGATTATCATCGGTAACGCCGTAGAGCAAGTTAGTCGAGTTCAATTGACAATCGCAGAATCTAGTTCCTCGATTTTAAGACATTGAATCTTTTGATTACAACAGATTGTAATCAGACTTTACGTCAGAAGGTACTGAATGTCTATTGTGTCTAGGTCGGGTTAGGAGGTTCAAGCTGCCCTCGTGCCGAGGGTTCTACTCCACCAGTCCATCGTTCTATTCACCGAGACGGTCTGAGGAAAGGCAACGGGAATGGGCAATGGCTAACTCGGTATATGGGGCGAGCAAATCCTACCTAGCTTCCTGAAAAATGGTTCAAATTTTCCAGCAGGCAAGTCATCCTACTCTTCGTACTGATATGCTCTTATAATTGAGAGTTATGTTTGACATGGTATGAACGGAAGCGATTTGCACCCATAGACACGCATGAAATACGAGTGAGCTTATTATACAATTGTATTCAAATGGTATCTAGGTGAGCTGGTCATAGATTTACGGTGGCAATAAAGGCAATATGGTGGAAGGCCAACTATACCTAGTAGGTATTCTGATAAAATAGGTATACGGTATTGCTTAAAGAAGAAAAAGAAGTGTGCGAAGTATGCGCGCGAGCGCGGGGTAAATACTTCTATCAAATTGTATGGGCCGTGCGCTCTGTTAGATATACGGGGCGCCCAATAGCGTAAAATTTGAAGGGAATGACGGGAGAGCTTTACCCAATAGCTACAAGGTAGACCGCACCGCCACATATTGCGGCAAAGGCGTCTGATCTCGCATCTACGTAAGCCTTTGGTAAATACTGATATGTGATAGTTTTGTGGGTTGCGTAGGGCACTCTGAGATAGTCTGAGGTAACAAGTTTCTAGTATAGGGCACTAGTATTCAACCACACAGTGGATGCTTTGAGACTAGGCTTGGGATTCTATCCAGGCAACTTAACCTCCAACCTCTCGGTCTTTATTTCATGGTAAAGCCTATATCCGGGGTTGCTAACCTCTTGATGATTTTATATATATGTACTATTCCCGTGTATTACCCTCAATATCATTAATCGTGAGGTTGTGTAGCTTCTCTACATACTGATAATTGGGCCGCATAGAACGAACAACGATAAAAAAAATATAATAATAGAAAAACAGCGGATTCCGGTATTATCTATGTTCTGAAATACACTGTGTTATATGTGTTTATTTGTCTTGTTTAGCGCTACCGCTTTCGAGTGTGAGAAAAACAGGGGTGGTTCTCCTCTTTGCGCTCGCCACCTATTAGTAGATTCGCAAAGTTCCCAACAATCCTCGATGACCCATCGCCAAGGTGATCGAGCGAAGTCTTCCGTTACTTCCCAATTACAAGACTCCCATGAGTTGCCCCATATCAGAAACCCAGCGTCTTTGACATCCCCAAAGCCTCCCATAGCACAACAGAGCTCATCTTGGAGCTCATAATCTAGCTCTCGGCTGAGCAGGTTGTCTCGCATCCGCGGTATTGGAAAAAGGTCGTACCAGGGGTTGTGAACAGTACGACGTTGAAGATCAGTTGGTTCCAGTCCGTTAGGTAATGAGCCAACCTTGGAATCCGCGTGATCGGTTGGCAGACGTGGTCCTGTCACACAGAAAGGAGAGATGGCGTCTTCTTCGAGGTGACCAGCTGTTAGGCCAAGGGCTCCGGCATTAGTCATAAGTGCTCGCACGAAGTTGAATTGGACCAGATGAGGTAACAAGGCGGGCAATGGGGCACTTGTCAGCCAATTGTGGTATATGAAGTCCTTGAAAGCGCGGACGCGCGGCTCAGCTTCCCAAGATTTGGGATCATGACTCTGTATTGCATCCCACATCTTCTCGACGTCCAATAGCTGCGACATTGGAATGGCCCGGATCGCGAGGGCCTGATCTAATTGGATGAAACTTGCATGATTGGAGTCCTCCATGGAAGCTTTAGCCTCAGCTCGGCGACGAGACCCTGCATGAGTTAGAGACATACTCTGTTATAGCGATCGCATACGTACGGCGGGCTCTCTGGTTGATCCGATTCTGGATTTTTCTCCTTTCACGAGTATTGGCTATACCCTGACATAGATCCTCCCGCGACCACGGCAAAAGTGTCGCATCGCTGTGCAGCGGCTGCGCCATAGCTAGGAAAATGAAATCAAATCTCTCGTACGGAAGTTGATTATCAAGCACCACCACGACCCTGCGCGGGGTGATGTCTTGGTGAAGTCGAGGAGACGCCGAGAAGTGAGGTAGCCATGCAAATAGATGACAGGTGCATTTATCTAAACCAATGTCTTCATATGCCGCCGACGCCAAGACGGAATTAGACAGAGCATGTCGAACATACCCACCTCGGCATGATTAACGGGCTGGAGCGAAGGGTATATGTAATCTGGAGCTTAGCTAATAAGTAATATGTGATCATCTTCTACCCCTGGCTCCGCTTTACAGGGCTGCTTGTATGCACTTGTCATCAACCTGCATTAGAACCAGTCCACTGGTGATGCAGCCCGCAGTGGAGAATCCGACGACATCTACACAACCATACCCCCGTACGTCCGCTAACTCCGCCAAGTCATCCAGATACTGTAGTCTTGAAAGTCCGCAGTAATAGAGATTATTCCAAGATTACGTTGCTTTCCCGGAACTCGCAGTGCCATAAGTTATAACCAATAGGATGGAGTTACACAGTCCGGAGATGGACTTCCAGTGTATTCAAGAACGCCGGTAGTACTGTGATGGTAACGCTGGCATGGAAAGCTGGGATAAGTTCACCATGGACTGTATAACTATAAATCAGTCGGAATCCTCGCCTGTTTCACTTTCCTGGCTCACCTCTTGATTCAACAAAAAGCCACTCTCTATTCACCGACCTTGTCTTTTGCAACATTTCATACACTCTCAAATAATAAAATCGTCACCATGTCTTGGATGCAACCCGCCCCGCAGCCCCCGACCGAGCTCGGTCGATATCGTATCCTTGCCCCTAGTGCGGGTGTACGAGTCTCCCCTCTCTGCTTCGGTGCCATGTCAATTGGTGATGCCTGGACCGACCTGTTGGGGAGCATGAATAAAGAGAAGTCATTCGAACTCCTTGATGCGTATTTTCAAAAAGGAGGTAACTTCATCGACACGGCGAGCAATTATCAGGACGAACAATCCGAGAAGTGGCTTGGCGAGTGGATGACTTCCCGAAAGAACAGGGATCAAATCATCTTGGCCACCAAGTATACTACAGATCACAGATCATATGAACTTGGGAAAGGAAAACATGTCAACGCCTGCGGTAATCACAAGAGAAACTTACACACGTCTGTGCGAGATTCACTCAAGAAATTGCAGACCGACTACATCGACATCCTGTATCTGCATTGGTGGGACTGGACCACTTCTATCGAGGAAGTCGTCGACTCCCTCCACGTCTTAGTCCAGCAAGGCAAAGTCTTGTATCTCGGTATTTCCGATACTCCGGCGTGGGTTGTCAGCGCCGCCAACACTTACGCGAGGGCACACGGCAAGACCCCGTTCTCCATCTACCAGGGCCGCTGGAGCGTGATGGTTCGAGATTTTGAGCGCGACATTATCCCGATGGCTCGTCAATTTGGCATGGCTCTCGCACCTTGGGGCGTACTGGGACAAGGCAAGTTCCAATCCCCCAAGGAGCTTGAAGAGAGGAAGAAAACCGGCGAGACCCTCCGACCATTCTTCGGTATTGAGCAAACTGAACAAGAGGTCAAAATCAGCGCTGCGCTTGCCAAGGTCGCCGAAGAACATGGCATCGAGTCTGTCACGGCAATCGCGCTAGCTTACGTCTTGGCGAAGTATCCGTACTGCTATCCTATCATCGGAGGACGCAAAATCAAGCATCTCGAGGATAATATTCTGTCGCTTGATATCAAGTTGACCGACAAGCAGATCGAGTATCTGGAGTCCGTCGTGGCTTTCGATATTGGATTCCCAGGTACTCTTATCGGGCCTGAGATCGGAGAGGTGGGAACCATCCAGGGCTTTGTGGCTGCTTCCGGTCACATAGCCGTTGTTCCAAACCCTAAGTCCCTTCAGCGTGCTTAACTGAACGCTGGGTTCTGCATGTCCTGGCAAATTGTCAGGCAATTGGTAGATAGAGAATATTCTTCATTTATATAGAATATTTAGTATACAGACCAATGTTAGCCGCCATTATCGCTACTCAGAATATAAGCTTGCACTTTCTATCAGAATGAATAGGTGAAGAAGTATCGATTCAAGGAGAACTATATTTTAAATATGCGATACATGTGAAAGAAACATAGTATTACAATTACGAGCCGTCATGGCGAGAATAGGCCTCTCCCCTGAATTCTCTTTCCCTCGACTCAGCCACAAGTGGCTATACTACCACCTCCACAGCCACCTCCTATACTCGCTGACAAGAGTGATGATTCCTCTCGGCAACTTGAATTGCTCATAAGAACGGAAAAAAAAAAAAAAAAGAAAAGAAAAGAGTTTTTTATCCTAGAACGAAGTCACAAGGTACTCTTATTATTCATACTAGCATGCAAGTTTGTGTGTGTTAATTCGCCTCAAAGCAGTCGTGTCCGCATTGAAACTATATCAATGTCTTAGAGCAAGCAACAGATATCTTCATCCAGTCCAAGTTACACAGCTGTAGGTTTATCTTGCAACCTGGCAAGCAATAGCACATGTTAGAGCATAGCTCCGTTACTCTTTTATTTCTCACCCCCTCAATGATTGAAAGTCTTAGCGAGTCAACTATATCAGCAGGAGAGGAACAAAGGCCCATTAACTTCGTCGAGTGAGTGCACATTGGATGGTGAGGTGATATCACGGGGCAAACCACTTTACGCTGTATATTACACCCTTTTTTATACCTTATTGTACCTACAACTCATTATGTATACCCCACTTGGTGTAGACTACTTCAGCAGGTACTTGCATTCCTAGAATACAAGTTTTCTCAACAGTTGATAAGTCCTGAGAGTCTCTGACCGATTTACTCTCTATCGCGCAGACCAGATCACATTTCAAAACGAAGACCTCATTCAATAAGTGCTGAGTTAGTAGGGGCTGAAAAGATTCATGTGGGCTACTGCCATACCTATATCGTTCGTATAGAAGTGGGTTGCGTGCCGTTATTGCACTCTGCGTAGCCAACAGCGCCATTCTAAGACGAAAAAGGACCTGACCACGTGCTCAGAACATTCAATGTATGTATAGCGCGGTTGACATATGTGTAAAAGAAAAGTACGTACCACAGCGGTACTTCTAGAATGGCGAAAGCAGGCAGGTACCACACCTGGGTTTTGTATACGTTGGCCAAAGCGTCGCAAGAACGAATATATTAATGCACCACATGGGAGAAAAAAATTAATTTCCCTCTCAACATCACATACAAAAGCTTGCTCCTACCATTTAGGTAAAATAATTCCTAGCTTCCATATGCAAATTCTATCATACATGGGACCCGGTACATACTAACTCAAAGCTTAGGTATTCATCTACAACCCTCAGGTCTTGACGTTCGCAATTACACCTTTTCGTCAACCTTTGAGTTTGACTGTCCTCGTTCTAAGCCTCAGCTTTCCGCACGATGGATGGATCACCGCAGCCAGGTGTTCCGTATGATGGTGGGCAGCTGCAAACCCAGCACCGTGATCTCCTTGATGTGATTGATACTCTCCGCTCTCAAGGTCTCAGTCGCTACGTCGACCTGCCCCAAATCATTGTCTGTGGTGATCAGTCCTCTGGCAAGAGCTCTGTTCTGGAGGCCATCTCTGGCCTCTCGTTCCCCACTAAAGACAACCTGTGCACACGATTTGCAACTGAACTTATTCTTCGTCGCAGTCAAAATGTTGGCGTTGAAGTCCACATCATTCCAAGCCATGACCGAACTGAGAAAGGGAGAAAGAAACTCGAGGCATTTAAGTGCCACAAAGAAGCCCTCGACATTAGCCAGGTGGTCGAATCCGCCAAGCGAGCGATGGGCCTCGATGGCAGTGGCCAAGTCTTCAGCACTGACATACTCCGTGTTGAGATCTCGGGCCCTACCCAGCCTCACTTAACCATGGTCGACTTGCCTGGCTTATTCTGGGCTGGTGACAAAGACCAGTCAGATGATGACGCGGCTTTGGTTGAAGAATTGGTTCTGTCCTATATGGGGCAGGCGCGAAACATTATTCTAGCCGTAGTCTCTGCCAAAAGTGACTTTACGGCGTTCGAACACTGGGTCTCATCACGAAGCCAGACACCTTGGACGATGGATCTGATAGCGAGAGATTCTATTTGGAGCTTGCTCAGAACACAAATGTTAGATTCCGTCTCGGATGGCACGTGTTACGCAACCGAAGCTATACCACTCGCGAAGCGTCAACCATTGAGCGAGACCAGATGGAGGTGGAATTCTTTTCTACCAGAGCCTGGAAAGCACTCGATGCATCACAGCTTGGTGTAGCGAGCTTGCGGACCCGGCTGAGCCACGTCTTGCGCGATCAAATTATTACCCAGCTACCGAATGTTCTCGAGAACGTGGAAACTGGGATTCGTGACTGCAAGGAAAAATTGTCCAAGCTAGGAGAGGCCCGGAGCAGCCTCACGGAGCAGCGACGACACCTATTCAGAATCAGCACGTCGTTCACTGGGTTGATGAAAGCAAGCATCGACGGAAACTACACCGATCCATTTTTCGTTGACACGGACACCTCAAACCAGTACCCCAAGCGATTGCGCGCAGTGGTCCAAAATACCCTGTTGGAATTCGCGGAATTTATGCGATTCAATGGCCACGCAAGAATTATCGTCGAGGATGATGAGGAGATTGCAGCTGACCCTCGATACATAACTCGATCACAGTATATTGAGGAGGTCAGGGATGTCATGAGAAAGAGCCGCGGCAGAGAGTTACCGGGCTCTTACAATCCGCTCATCGTCGCAGAGCTCTTCAGCAAACAATGCAAACCGTGGGGAGACCATGTATTCGATCTTGGCAATCGCCTGTTCCAGTCGGCTTATGTTACTATCAGCGCGGTTCTCGATCATGTTGCTGACGAGGAAACTGCTGCTGGAATCACCCGTCTTGTGATCAACCCCTCCATGGAAAAGGTGCAGGAAGCCTTGAAAGCCAAGTTTGAGGAGATTCTTCGTCCTCACCTGTTCGGACATCCAATCACTTACGATCATTATCTTACCGAGAACGTCCAGAGAATCCAGGATGAACGTAAGCGGAGCGACATGGAAAAGCGGCTTGTGGAGTTCTTTGGTTCTGACTTGCTGGATACACGCCTGAGCCACTCCTTCAACAAGAAGTCACTTCTAGACGCTATTATGTCAAGCCCCGAGCCGGACATGGATAAATACTCATGCTCCATGGCCGTTGACGTGATGGAGGCCTACTACAAGGTGAGAAACTAAGAGTGCACTAGCCCATCAGCGAACTAAACGTATACAGGTAGCCTTGAAGACCATTGTCGACGAAGTAAGTGTTCTGGCAATCGAGAAATGCCTGATCCAGGAGCTTCCGCAGCTCTTATCGCCGGAAACCATCTGCGATTTGACGAATGAGAAAGTTCACTCGATGGCCGCCGAGGGCGAAACATCGGTTGCCGCTCGAGACCGCTTGAATGAGAAGCTGGAGGTGCTTCAAAGTGGTCGAACACAGCTCGGAAAGTTCAAGAAGTGCATGATGCCCATCGCACCTATCACAGTCGTGGATGTGAGTGACTCTTAAACCATTCACTCAAAACTATGCTAACCAGTTGCGCGCTTTAATCTCTAAAGGACGATAGCCCGAGCCACGAGTAAACCTACGCAGCTCCTGATCAGAACGAGCCACACGCCTCTGAGGCTACGAGACCACCTGAATACGCTGGCGCTTCTTACAGTATGGTATGACACAGTGGCTAAGGCAGGAAAAAGCTTAGAAAGGGGCTGAAGCACATTCTTTGAACTGGGATAATGGTAGTTAATGCACCTATTCGGATATAGGCTCATGAACCTGGCTGTAACTAGCTCTGAAACATCTTGATGATCGGGAGAACTCTGTCGTTTTCATGAAACGACACTGTCGGGGTTGGGGGACTGGTTCATAATGGGTTTCGGTCGTGGCTTTGGCCCTTGGTAGCAAGCAAGCTTCTATCAATACTGAACCATGGGTGGACCCCTGGTAATGTTACATACGCCGAAAATATACAGTCGACCTAGTTGCTAGGCTAGATATGATAGGTCGCTGCGCAGCGAGCTCTAGCATATAATGCTAACTACGAAGACCTCTAATATCTCTTTCTGGAGAGTGTGATATTCAGCGGATAACGATCTTGTAGATATGATGCTGCCAGTATTCCATGGTACGAGTTCATCTAGGTGTTAAGGTAATTATAGCAACGCTCCAGTGGCGCCACGACCTTCTCGACCATTAACTTCCTCCAAGCTTCATTGCTAGGCAGGGTGCGGCAGCCAGCAAGACACCACTCAACGGCCTCGGAGTAGTCGTTCCCAGCCTCATCATTCACCTCCTTGAGCCACTCCAGTGCAGCGATGAGGTCAAACGCGGCGCTAGCCTGCGCGTCACCACTGGGGAACTTGAGCCGGCTTGGATGCCGGTCGATGCTCGTGCCGAAGCAGAGCTCGAGGAGCACGACGCCTAAGCTTGCTATACCGGCTACGTCATGCTTTCCGGGCTCTTCCACAGTCTTTGGCGTGAAGGACTGCACGATGAAAGGCGAGTCGAGAAGCAGTGTTTTCTGGTCTGCTGCTTGGGAGAAATATACACCCTCTTTTCCCCATGGGGTGTGTAGCCACGGAGTACCCTTTAGCTGAACGAATGATGAGGCGATCGTCATCGATAGACGGTAGCGCTGGCGGCGAGTAAGTGGGGTGATTGACCCCGAGAGGATCTCTGAAAGACTGATGCTGGAGTCGGGTGCTGCTGATCCCTCCGAAGTCAAATGGTATTGTATATCTTCGTTTGATTCTATGAAGGATCGGGGCTTGATAGTAGTACCCAGTGTCTTGCAGAGGTCCTTTATGATGTTCTCTGTTGGAGGAGGTGGCAGTGGCAGTGGTTTCGCTAATATCGTTAGAGTCGTCGCGCTAACTTGGGATCTATTTGGTGATCAGTTCGTGTTTTATCAAGCATTACTTGAACACAGAGTCAGAATCTCTCAGGTGGGCTTGCGACTCACACCGTCTGGACAGCACCATTGGCAAAGGACTGAGTCTTTTTCGTCGTTTTCCCCATGGCAAATGCTGTTTTAGAAGGCTGTTGGGTTCTGTGTTGTGGTGTAGACAGGCCGACTGTTGCACTAGCAGTTGAGACTTTCAGGGGTTTCGAATTCGGCTTTTTCTCTCGTTCTTGCATCTGCAGTCGGACAGAACACCTTGACCATGTACTAGTCGCCGCCCCATTTGCCTCTTGCGGGCCAGGATGAAGATTGAGGAAGAACTCCTTGTCGCTCGGCTGTCGATGTTTCAATAAGAGCTCCGCGCTATGAAACTCATAGCAGCTGCAGCCCCATGCCCCAACGAGAGCCTTGTATAGTTGGTCTGCTTGATTCCAGAACTTGCATAACGCAGTATGCATCGCCGAGGTTGCCGATGTTGAAGCACGACTCTGGCGGTTAGCTTGAAGCTCCGACAAGGTGTCGCTCGTTGAAGTCAGCTTCTCTAGACGATCATTGTACGTCTGAAGTTCAGTGAACAGTCGAGTTCGCGTGCTCTCGCCCATGCTGAACTTTATCCTAAACATCTGGTAATCTCGATTCGATCGGCTAAGCGTTCCATGGAGCTTGGAGGAACTTGTAGACGAAGGGGAAGGAGTGTTGTCCTAGGAGGATTTGAATCAGTTGGAACTATCCTCAGAGCGTCATTTGTTGAACAACGCCTCGATTTGAACTGATGTACCGACCTTGTTCTTAGACAGATTGTATTGAAGCTTCTTCTTTTCAAGTGATAATTCTTTGTTCAGTTCTTGCATGGTCTGTTCCATCTCATCGAGTATTTCCAGATATAGATGATAAGATTTCTGTAGTCTTTTCTCCAACGCCTGTTCTATGACAGGGTTCTTCCATTCCGGTCCGCCAGGTTCTGCAATCAGACCTTGGAGCTGATTTTCATCGGGAACCAGAGGAAATAAGAGTTGCTCCAGGTTTCGCTCGAAACTCAAACGGTGGAATTTGAGCTCATTGCTCGTGCGCTGGTATTCGGATCGGATTTCGTACCAAAAGCCCGCGCGCCGCGCTACATCGCGATACTTCTCCAAACCCCACATGGCAATTGGGAAAGCGCCGAGAACGATGCCGGCGACCTCGAACCCTGACATGTTCCTAGTTGAAATTAAATGTCGAAGAGTGGGAGTAGAACTGTCTGCCTCGACATAGGTGGGAATGGGCTGTCAATGAGATAAAATGCTTAGATGCTTCCAGAGTTGACAGAACTACCTGCGTCGGTGAGATTGACGGAGCCCCATCTGCGAGGGTGGCTTGGCCCCCAAATGAGGAGAAGCTGGCTTCAGCTTGGAGCGATCCCTGTCATGCCGTCAGCCGTATCGCATTTCTAGCTCGCATATCTCACATCCAGGTTCACGATTGATACCTCCCGTGCTTGAATTAAAGCGCCTTTGTTATTTTCTCATCTAATATGCCTGCGACGTCGCTATGCCGTACCACGAGGCTTTCGTGAAAGAATTTGACGAAAAAGAGACGCCGACAGTATTTTCCAGAACTCGAGCTGCCGAGGGTCGATTCAATGAGCTCATTACGCATGTGAGATCCGAGAGTGAAACGCTATCAATAACTGTCGAGGCGGCGACAGATGCTTCGGACAAATTTAAGCTCTGGGCTGGGAATATCGGGGCGCGCCACCCTCCTACTTCAGCAGCTTCTCTCGAAGCGCGTCTGGTGAGCGCAAGACGGGTTCTTGAACAAGTAGAAGATCTACTTGACGATCTCCTCTTAGCACTGGATGATCGTGAGTTCAATATACCTCTACCTCCTCTTATTTGGCCGCTAACCAACATGTCCTAGTGCTTGAAATCGCATCTGGCACCCGAGTCAATAGAGAAATCATATTTGAGTCGGACAATTCTATCGATGACCAGGCCCCACCGCCCTTAAATCATCAATCAGAGGTTGATAGTTGTCCTACCGCTGAGAGAAAGGAGTCTCACGATATTCTCGACGTGATATCAGAGTGCACTCGAGGCTTACTCAAGATCAGCGTTCTCATCCGAAAAGCTACACCCCGCGATAGGTTTGCCAGAGCGCTTCAAGTCGATAACCCTTTCATTGATCAATTCGACATCAATTATGTCGCAGAAAGGTACCCCAAGCTAAGAAAACCTGGTTCTGAATGGCTGTGCGCGCGTCTCGGTCGCGCTATCACGAAGCGCCGTCAATTTCTCCGCTATTCAAGAGAGCACGGGAGGCGCATCGCAGGTTCAGATGAGAACGACACGGAAGTCAACAAACCGGAAGCGCCAACTAAAGCGCCCGATGATGTTAACATATATCCTATCAACTCGAACAACCAAGCGCATTCCTCTGCTGGAACTAAGCTTAGTGGTTCTGTTGCGGCTTACACACATGCTTCTACGAAAGCTTCCACCTTGGATGCCACAACACTTCATAAATTGAGAGAAGACGAGACGAATGAAGAAGATTCTAGGTCCCTAGTATCAGCTGGGTCTTCTCTGCAATTCGAGAACGAGGATTCAAGACTTCATTTACCATCACTTGGTGAGCTGAAAAAGGGTGACTCGATATTCGAATGTCCCTTCTGCCTCAATCTCCAAACATTCACGCGCGATTCAGCGTGGAGACGTCATGCATACAAAGACCTCAAAGCATACGTGTGTAGTCTCGGAGAAGGAACATGCGACTCGGAGTTGTTTGGAGATAGTCGCGCTTGGTTTGAACATGAACTCCAGTGTCACAGGAAGCAATGGGTATGTATGCTCTGCTCAAGGGGACCATTCAGCACCGCGGCAAGTTTCAAATCCCACCTGCAGGGCCGGCATTCCGATGTCCTCGCCAACGAAAGCCAGATCGAGATCTTCATGAATGCAAGCCAACGCGCAGTGGATACTATCCCTGCGGAAGAATGTCCATTTTGCGACGAATGGGCGGTATCCTTGAAGAACGACATGCCCGTGCCGCCGTCTGCAAGCCTTTCGGAAGTCTTGGTGACGGTGCAGCCCGTGCAATTCCGTCGCCATGTCGCAAGCCATATGGAGCAACTGGCCTTATTCGCGATACCCAGGAATACGGATGGTGATGATATAGAACAAGGTACTAACCAGGTGGCCGCACGCAGTCGGTCTACCGATGATGGGCAAAAGAATTTGCCTGGAACTTCACATACGGATACCAACGAGGAATGGATTCCCGATCCACCATTGCACATTGCCGCGGCCACTGGAAACTTAGCCGTGGTGCGATCTCTACTTGAAGAAGGGGCCGATGTCCATTCCCGCGGAGAAACTTGGGGAGATGTCATGGATGCTGCCCTGTTCTACCAGGGATCCACGCGAAATGAGATTATAACTCTCCTCGAGAATAGAATCAAAGAACTGGAATTGCAATATATGCCACTAATGCACAAGGATCCTGTCACTGATCCTTCATATGTACCTCACATAGCGGAGGGCGCCATTGGATCGGGACCGCTGTTAGGAGATGGTGTAACTTCAAGGGAGCAGTCGATTGAAAACCATGATCCGCAAAACAGTGCTAGTATGGCCCCTTATGTTCCATTAAATCTAGACTTCTCGCTTTCGATATGCTAATAAGGCTTAGATCCCGATGACATTATTATTGGCCCTCCACGGACCATGTTTAATTCTGCTACCTTGTCGCAGGGCGCGAAGCCTTTTGATTCCGAGAAAGCTGTTAAGGACGGCGAGCCTCGAGAACGCATCACCTTCCGTTCCCGAAATAACCCAAAGCCCAAGCCGGTATTGCTGGAGGAAGTTGAAGACCTAGATGGGCTCGGCACACATCGCGGTGGGTTCATGGCATTCCTTAGAGCCTGTGCTTTTGTTAACGATGTAGGCAGGAGAGGTAGACCAGTACCCTCTGATCTTGACTGAGATAGATGCCCCAAGCCCTGCTGTCGGATCGGCCGTATATTCCGATCAAACATCTAAACACGAACGTTCTCAACCTAGAACGATTCCACAAGTTCAATCTGACGATGTCGACTTCGACTTCGAATATACAAGGCCAAGTGATCTGGCACGATATGACTTAGATCACGATATGCGAGCTAGAGAACCCCAGGGGCGACGACGCATTGTCGCCCCTCCCCCAACCCCATCACATTACGGATACCATGAGCGCAGTACGCGTGGCCTTAACGACTACCGAGCCATTGAGCGAGACGTTGAAATCCTTCCTCCCCTAACCGTGGCTCAACATGGAAGGTCTCATGAGCGCACTGCACGAAGCGTCATCGACCCTCCTAGAGACGTGGCCCAATATGGAAAGTCTCGCGAGCGCACTGCTCGGAGCGTCGTCGATCCTCCTAGAGCCGCACCCGAATACCAATATCAAAAGTACAGCTCAGTGATAGCGAATCAGCGACATCGCCCTAGACGACGCCCATCTGCGTTTGACATGACTGACGAGGACGCAGACGACGAAATCGAGAATAAAGATGACAAACAGAGGCGGAGGGCGATCGCTTATGCTAATGAAGCGATTCGCCATCGGACCAGGGTCGGGACTGACGGTGCACCAATAACGTCTCTGAAGCCTGGCGATGCAAGAAATAAGACGACAAATGAGTCTAAAACGCAGGATCATGCCACTAGAAATGAGGAAAAGCCGAATAAAGGCATATTGAAAGCTCCCACTGTGGCGTTTCCAGAGCCACGGGACCAGATCGCCAAGGGCAGTCGTAGCATCCCGCCAGGGGCTAAATGGACTAAAATCAGTCGCAAGAAGGTGAATCCGGAAGCCTTGGAGAAAGGCCGAGAGCGATTTGAGGTGCGGGACGATTTTGTTATCGTTTTGCGCGTGTTAAGTCACGAAGAGATAAAAGCCTATGTGGCTGCAACCCAGCAGATCAGAGGTAAGCTATTATTTCGTGACAAAACTCGGATCCTTCTGGTTTATCGACTGACTCAACTTATCATCATCCAGAAAGGAGGCGGGCAGAGGCCGAACAACGAAATCCACAGACGACGATTCCCGCTCGCGAAGGTGACCGCGATGATTATTATCGCGAGTCCGTCGTCGATCGACGGGTCAGAAATATTGAGTAAAACTACGAGTTCGGAGAGGATTCTGAGCCACCTGCGCTTAGGGAGCTAAAGCCGAAGCTTCGGTTGTGTCTTTAGAGATCTAGAGCGCACGATACTTGATTGGCGAGGGAGTTAAATTGCGGAAATAGTGTTACTGCCGTTTGTATGATGAAAGATAAATACTCTTGTCGCCTGCTAAGAACTCGACTGGTAGCATTGTAGACTACGGCTCGATTTCTCTCCCTAATCAGACAACACAAACCAGAAACGACCTCAGTATTGTCGAATCTTCAAGAATAAAAGAGGGGTAACGACTCAGCAATGTCGTCCTTAAAGGAGCCGCTCACCTTGCTCATCACGGGCGCCTCATCAGGCATCAGCCAGGCAGTTTGCAAAGCGGCGCTCGCAGCCATGCACAAAGTCGGGCGCGCGACGCGCGACGTCGCCAAGAGCAGCGCCGCGAACTCGGACTTTACGGCCCGGGGCAGCATCCGGGTAACCATCGACCCCGGGGACCCGGACTCGGCGACCGCATTACCTCGCGGGGCATCATAGACACCGCCGTCAATGAAGCATACAAAGGCACGGAACTCGACAAGGCGATCACACTAGTGTCTAACTTTGAAGACGACTTGCATAACTGCTTCCGCGGTGATACCGTCAAGGCGGCGCGGACCATCCTCAAGTTATTGTTGACGGGCATGATGAGGATTTCCGCTTGGTGTTGAGGCCGGACTGGGTTGCTGCGATGGAGCAGAAGATAGCCGAGCTGTAGCGGGATCTCGATGCTACGCGTGAAGTTCCTATGTGTACCGACAGAGACGACACTTAGGAGCTCAAGTTATCTGTGCATGTAGTTATGAATCAGGGCTCATTTTTTTTATGTTTTAGCCTTGATAATAGAAGAGGAACCTACAAGGATATATGTAAAGTCACCGAAGAATCGTGATGTCTTTACCTATAAGCCAGTCGAAAAGCATTTCTTTCAAACCTTTTTAGCCGCGAATCCTCGTACAAAATCAATGTCAATACACCGTATCGCCTGGAGTACTCTGTATTCCATGTGGAGGTATCATTTCCTTCTATGCATTGTGATTCTATTGCCACTGTCCGTGTCTTCTTCATATTACGCAGCTCACTCCCCTCCCTCGTCAATATTACCAGGTCCGCCCTGGCGTCCCATCTGCCGTGCCTTGAGCAGCTCATCGCACAGCAGCAGGTTTGAGGCTATGCTTGAGCTGGACGCTATACAGTTTCTCAGAACTCGGAAAGAGTCATACACACCTTCCAACTCAGGCGACATAGGTTCTCCGGTGGTTAGATCGAGTCCTACGACGTTTCCTTCGGCGTACTCGTCTTGCAAAGCAGCAACTGGTTCTGTTAGCTCATTGTACTGGTCAGTAGAACAAGGGGTCACTTACGGGAATCTTGAATATCAAGGCCGGCGTTCGCTGCCAGGGTCTTGGGAATAATCAGAAGCGCATCGGCAAATGCTGCAACACCCCACTTCGCCTTGCCTTTCACAGTCTTGGAGAATGCATCGGATTTGAGGTGAGTTGCGCAAGCGATCTGGAATGCACCCGCACCGGGGACGACGCTCTTGTCGACGATAGTGTTGTAGACACTACGTAGGCCATCCCGTACTGCATCCGTAACCTGTGTGATAGTGTGCTGATTCGGTCCCTTTATGAGAAGCGTCACCGACTTCGGGTCCTTGACTTCCTCTACAAACGTGAACTTCTCTTCACCCAGGGTCTGCTCGTATACGAGACCGGCCCAGCCGAGAATATCGGGAGTTAGATCTTCGACACTGTTCTGCGCTGATCCACCGCACACGAGCTGCAACCGTTCCATATTCCGCCTCTTCGCTCTCCGGAGGGCTAGGATGCCGTTCTTGGCCAGGACGTCGAGTGATAGCGGGTCAATTCCTTTCTGGTTGATAAGGACGAAGCTCTTGCCTTCGGTGCATACCTCCTTCTTCAACTCGACAATCTTCTTCAGCTTAGCGTCGACAAAGCGCCGTTCACTCTCGACCAACTTGTCGCGTTGCTCGGCACTGGAGTAGAAAAAGCCCGAGTTGATCTCCGTCTTCTCATACTCGAGACTCACGTTGAGGGTGAGGATATAGGCGTTCTCAACTCGCTTGGGCATGTCTGGGTGCCGCGCGCCGTGGTCAAGCACTAGGCCGCGGATGAGCTGTGTGTCGGAGGCGGTGCGGTGCTGCATCTTCATGATCTCAACCATGTGTAGATCGGGCTTGGCGGGGGCGTGGTGGATGGCGAGGACGGCGTCTACAAGGTTGGGGTAGAGCTTCGTAGTTAGACTGGCGTTGAGCTTAGTGGCTAGCGATGTCCTTGCTACATTGAGGAGTAGTTCTCTGTCGATGTCTCGGGGAAGCTTGAATGAGTCGAGGAACTGGCGAAGGGGCGGTCAGCCGCGTGGGGATACCAATGCAGCATATCATCATGGCCTACCTTGAGGGCTTCAACCTTGGCTATCTCGAAGCCGTCGGTGATGACTCGCGGGTGTAACCCTTCAGCGATGTATCTCTCTGCCTGCTTCAGAAGCTCACCGACCAGGAGCACGACGGATGTGGTTCCGTCTCCGCAGATGTCATCTTGTGCGGTGGCGGCTCGTCCGATCATGACAGCGGTGGGGTTCGTTATTTGCATTTCTCGGAGGAGGACATTGCCGTCTTTTGTTAATTTGATCTGTGCCAGAGTTAGGAGTTAGGGTTTATTCGAGGTGTCACGACACGACGCGAGAAGATCTGACCTGTCCAGCACCATCGACCAACCTGGAAACCAAGCATCAGCAGATTGCTCTGTTCTGTCAAAGCTCGAAGAGTGGAACAGAAGACGATGCAAACGGCAAACGGGAAATAAGCTCACATCTTGATGGTCCCCAGAGGACCGAGGTTAGACTTCAACACATTCCGAAGACCCTCGCCGGCGCTGATATTGACTTGAAGAGCTTCACCCCTCCGCTATCGAGGAATTAGCCGTGACGTCGCACACAGAAAGGCATATGGCGGTTAAGGGGGGGGCTCACGAACCCGGGACTCGGCTTTGGGATTTAGTAATTCTGCGGCCGACATGGTGATTCTGTGGTCTTGTGTACCTACAGTATTGCGTGTTGCGATGTCGATGGAGAGAGCTCGAAGAATTGACTGAGTAGGTAGGTACCTCCTAACGAAGGCTCTATTTTGTGGCCAAGTGGGACCTTAATTTTTCCAGCTGTGAGGCCGATGGCAGTTTGATAGGTACCTACTAAGACAGATACCTGGAATGTGACAGGGTTGCCTATCTAATCTACCCCTCCCCCCACATAGTACCCCACCTCTCTCAGCTTCGCTGCCCTGCCGCCTAAAGCACGTCCATGAAGCACCTAGGTAGCTCCAGTCCAACAACGCATTACAGCGCACCCAACCGACAGCGACGCCTTTTTACACACCGCCAACTTGATATACCTAGCTGCCTATCAAGATACGCATATAACACTCGATCTGTACCGTTGCTGCCTTAACCTCAAATAAGGTGAAAGTTTTGAAAGGCTACGTAATCGAGGATGACCCTGACTCCTCTGGATGCTGCACCTCTGCGAATGTGCGCCAATATCGCAAAATCTTGCTCGTTGAGTGTTTCTGTTTTCACTTTATCCGGAGCAGATGTGCATATGAAGCAGAAGATGCAAATTGCGCTTGCGATGTATATCTCGCTATAGTTGCTCGGAGAATAGAGGCAAAGCTGATCTAACAGGATATCGCTATGAGGCCGTGAGGGCCTCATCGTGCCTCGGGGCGACTGGCAGACAAGGTTGATGTTTGGCACGGCCGGCATCACAACAAGAGGTAGAGGCAGGATCAATAGGGCCGCAATAGACTTAAAAACACCACCCAAAACAGGGCAGCAGTCGGTCTATTCAACCTAGCCTCAACAGGGCCACCGGCAGCAGGTCCATTTCACATCAGCCGGTGATCACGATAACCGCCAACGGCGGCGGCGGCCCGCAGCAGCCTGTAATAGTAGCTAGCAGACACCTAGATAGACCTTCCCTAGCTGAAAAGACAAGAGCTTCCGCATGTACCGTTCATCATAGTTACTTCTTGAGACGGATAGCCTGGATGGCAATGAAGCCAGTGGTGTCCATGGGAGAGAATCCTTCGAGGGAAGTCCATGGAAGCATCCTGCTCGGAGGACAGGTTGGAAGCGTCGCTAGATCGGCCGAGAACGTAGGCGTTGCTCTTGTAAGCGGATAGTCTGACGACACCAGTCACGTTGTGCTGGCAGAAGACAACAGAGTTCTCAATCTAGTTGTTTGTTAGCCCGGGGTGGAAAACATGTTGGAACGGACCCCTGTATAGTAACGGGAGAGTCGATTGACCCCCGGTAAGGAAATTAGCCGGGGTTGGCCCTACCCCGTCAGCGTCACTATCGAATAGTATTGTTTCTCGCTATAGTCGCTAATCTGGATGCTTCATATTTCTCTCAGCCCATAGGTTTATCAAAGCTAGGAGTTCAGTGTTAAGTTAATATTACATGTTTTCATAATCGCCTTTCCGATCACAGCTTTCATGAGTGCCGATATGTAGTTACTATAAGCACTAACTAGCACTAAGCCGCATTGTCTACTTGCCCCCTATAGCGCTTGTATGATAACAGTTCGTCAAAGGGTGCAGCCTAGTTAAACCTAGGTGGAAGGCTATGAGGGTATCGAAAAAATGAAATAAGATAGGGTGAAGTCTAGGCAATCGAACCATCAGTTTGCGCAAGTTGAAAAAAGGACACGACGGAGTTAAGTGAAATCGTTAATGTTCCGTGAGTGCCGTGAGTTCCGTGAGTTTTGAAGTTATCTACAACTGAAATAGTTACATTAGACTAACATGGAATTCTCTCCGTAGGACTTCCTTCCGATTGATCCTTATTTATGTCATTTTTCCCATCGTAATTCTGTATGAATTATATTAGCTAAACTCTACTTATGTTCTCCGAATAATCGAAGGTTAGCCACGAACCAAGACTTATTTATGGGCGAGTCCCTTGTCGCAGTTAACCACTAAATCAAAGCAATGCGATAGACTGCAGCGGCCGACTCAACCCACTGAACGGCCCATTGTTGAAGTCAACACTGTAGCCCCGGAAAAGAGTAGCACTTTAAGTCGGCCGGTGGACTTAGACTCCTACTCGAATTTCCCGTCGGCGCTTAAATCCGGCATGGAGACTGCCGGCCGAGTGTGGAGCCAACTCAGCCGCCGTAAAATCCTTCAACTTCTTAAAGCGAGAATCGGTCCAAGCATACATCATCTTGGCTATCAACCGCTGGTTATGCATTTGTCTCCTTCAACGAAATAACGCGTTGCTTTAAATCCGGCACTTGGGTTGCGGACCGAATGAAGAGCCGGCCTGTCGCCGTGAGATCCTCAGAGCAGGAACAACGATCATACAGTAGATCATGTATTTAACGTACATATAACTCACCCAATTAGGTAGTGCTTATGTCCGCTTCATGCCAAAAGTATTTTGAAGATATTCGTCTCTCACTAAGAGATACCGGTAACTCATTCATTAAATCCGGCATCGATATTGCAGACAGACTGTAAACCTGGCTTCTTGACGAACTAGCTCATGGCAAAAGTCAGAGCGAGAATCGGAGCTAACGGGAGCTTGGCTCTACCGTGAATATGGTTCTAACAACGAGGTTGCGGTTGAATAGGCTTCTGCTGTTAGTATAAATGCAACAATCTGCTCTAAGGAATATACCATGAAGCATCCAGCACAACAAGAACAACAGAAAAACAAGAGTCAATCATTCATCACAAGAGATCAACCAAAACGGCCAATACTTCACTGATATAGCACCATGGCTTCCTCCGCCCTACCTGCTTCTCTTACCAGTCTCACCGAGCGCGAGGCCATCATCGACACCATGTACCGCGCCGTTCAAGCCTTCGATCTGGGCGACTCCGAGCTGATCAGAACCGCCATCGACGACAACATCGTCTTCGCGCTGCCGGGCCGTCCTCCAGCTGAGGGGTTCTCCGCCTTCAAGGCAGCCGTGTTCGACCACGTGGCCTTCAACCTCGACACGACGCACCATCTGGCCAATTTCCGCGTGTCGGTGGAGAGTGGCGCATCTACGGCGAAAATTCAATGCTACACGATCGCGCAACACTTTCGCAAGGGAGAGGGGCATAAGCCTGATTCGGAGAAGTTCACGGCTGGCGGCTTGTATTTCTGTGATGCGATCAAGGACGGGGCATCTGGGTTTTGGAAGATCAAGGATTGGAAGCTTCATGTCATCTGGACTGAGGGAGACCATGCTTTGATGGTTCTGTCTTGAAAGATGGGACGACTGCCAGAACACTGGGCAGCTTCTCTTACCCTTACAGGAGTCTTAGATTACGAGCGATTTAGAGAGTGATGCATTTATCAGATTTGGCTGTTTAGTATGTATTGGTCCTGTCTTTTTGATCTTGTGTTGCGGAAGAGAGAAGACTGCCTATCTTTGCTGTCTTATTTAATTCCTCTTATATGCCAAGAAAAGCTATACTTAAGTAGTCACTGGTGGTGATACATTAGTTACCTGACAGCCTCCACGCATCTACCGTTAGAATGGATTGCTTAAAGCTAACGGTCTGGGTGGAAACGGGCTGGGGTTAGTCTCATAAACTTAACCAGTGCACTCTTTAGATAGGGTCTATGAAAATAGTATCTAGTTAATATGAGGTCTAGAATTCAAGTACAGAATAGAAGCGAACCGAGCGTAATTTATGTGCAAGCTGTCTCGGGCTATTATCAAACACAGCCATTATCCGCATTTTCGGCCGTTAACTATTTCGGCAAATGCCGAGCAGCCCGAAACGCTCATGCCTATGCAGGTATATATAAGACTCAGAATTTTAACGCGGGGAAGACTAAACAACATTTGATAAGAGGATATCTTTATTACTTGAATTTTAACAGTCTAGGCTTTACTGAGATCATTGCTGCAATTATTTGTCTTGTATCATCAGGATGACTGTAACTCCAATCCCTCAGCGGTTCGACGAATTTACCAAGATTACCGAGGTATACAATCTTGACAATACACACCTCTTAACGGTATCTGCAATCAGCTTCAGTATTGGCTATCTGGAGTATATCTACGCACTTCGGCTTCATCTAAATGAAGGAAAAGGTCCGTTCCCCTTGTGGCAGCACCTTTTCTACTTCGCCCACGACACAACATGGGTTTATGTACTCAGCAATGCACCCTACGACCACTGGTTCTTCTTCTGGTGTCCTGTGAGCTTTGCAGTCTGGGGCGTGTTCGAGGCACTATGCATCTATAGAGCCGTGTTCGTGGAAGGCGAAGACGTGGCCTCGGATCAGCTACGGCGACACAGCAAAGGACAATCGCTTTGGTACATCGTGGTATTCACCGCTGTCATGTATGGATTCGTATTTCTAGTTTTCGATTGGGTCGGACCTACTTGTATCCTCGAGTTCTCCGCCTTTTGCAACACCGTATTCGTACTTGGGTTTACCGAAACGTCGTTGCGCCGAGGCTCGAGGGACGGGCTTAGCGTTGCGCTGGCCCTTTTGATTGTTGTCGGCACCATCTTCACGTTTGCACCATTCGGCATGATGGTGCAGGCCGCCCCCGAGGTCTTTGATCATCCTTCATGGTACTTCCTTGGGGTCGCATTAACGATCCTGGCAATAAGCAATGTCTTCACCGTTACGAGCTACCCTCCCAAGACGCTAAGGAAGGGTCAGACTTCTGCTATATGGTAGATGCGACATGACGCTGCATCTGAACCGGATCTGGGTAGTAGGTATGGAGTGCAAAGATTCTGTTGCGAGGAATGAAGCAAGAATTGTTTGTAAGCACCGGCTTGGATTCCCTTCAAAGCACAGAATTGACTTTCGGAGTCCTCTGGCGAAGCGTGATAACGTCTCATATGAAACCCTCCTGCACGGCCAAGGCTTGCCAGACCAGACTAGCTGCATACGAGTGAACTACGCACCAGCGATGGAAATGCAGAATGAATACTTTGGGATAGAAGGCTACGAGCGCCCACAGATGAGAAGAATAGAGCCGATAAAAATCAGCTTGTGACCTGATGTCTCCAACTCTTCAGCTGCTTCAAGAAAGCCGTCGGGGAAATTGAAGGAGGAGGAGGAGAGCTGCAAGTCCATTGACCGACGCCGGGCCGATACCAATGACATAATTGCCTATCATCTACTCTTCTCAGCTGAATTATACGTTGGGAATACGTATAGGTTAGTTATAATATGATATATCATCACCCTCCTAAACCATATGCATGAAGCATCCTGGCCCTACACAGATTTCGCTAGTGAGAGCTACGACAAAGCTATCTCGGCTAGGTTTCTGTGTCAGTACGCCTCTATAAAGCGCAATTGCTTTATATGTAGATAAGATGAAGGCGATGAGGAGAGCTAACGCGACTTGAGACAGTGTATTCGTGGTTGATGGTGATATAGCTGTCGATCCTATCTGCGGAGAACATGTCAATGATGGCTGTAGCGCCGCTCACAAGGGTCAAATCGGACCGTTCCGTTGGAGAAAGCCCCCACGTAGCCGTAGGAGGCTTCGGAGGCTTAGGTCTTGTCGCAGGACAGAAACGGCAACACTGCGCCGTCACACTAAATTTGGCGGTGCAAGTCAAACGGTGTCATGTCGGTTCTGGTCGGGTGAACACACGTCTGTCGGCAGACGTATGAGTCTCCCTACCGCCTTCGTCATTCTCCAAAGCTATTTCGGCCGGTCTGTTGTTGCTCAGCGCTGCTCCTATTCTTTCGGTAGCCGACCTTCCTGGAATAGACTAGAGAGCCGACATAGCACCGGCCAAACGTCTTGGCGGCCCCGTTGAGGAACGCGATCGGCAAAACAACATCGTCCGTTGTTTCGGATGCCGTTAATTTGTCAACGGAGGAATCGCCCCCATATAAGTGTCGCGGTGCGCACTCACGATATCATTGTTTGAGCCTGTTGTGTTCTCAAGCCACATGGTCTAATTGATCGCTTCACCACCACATACCTGAATCATGCGTGTCTCGGGCTTCTCTATCGCGATATTCTCGCAGCTGCTTCTGCCTGTCCTGTCAGCGGACACAGATTCATGGAAGTCGCGAAATATCTACTTCGCTCTGACCGATCGGATTGCCCGCAGCAGCGATGACACAGGCGGTGATGCGTGCAGCGACCTTGGGAATTACTGTGGCGGTACATTCCAAGGCTTGGAAGCCAAGCTTGATTACATTTCTGGCATGGGTTTTGATGCCATATGGATAACACCTGTTGTGACGAGTGAGTTCAGTCTTGCCGGGTCTTTCCATGAATATTAGCTAAAGTACCGAAAATTAGATAGCGACGGCGGATACCATGGATATTGGGCAGAGGATCTGTACGGAATCAACTCAAACTACGGAACTGCAGACGATCTGAAGAGTTTAGTTAGTGCCGCTCATGACAAGGTAAGAAGTTCTCATGTTGCAACCCTTGTATTTGCTGACAGCATGGAATAGGGCATATACATCATGGTTGACGTAGTCGCGAACCACATGGGCAACGCCGACATCAGCGATGACGCGCCAACACCCATGAACCTGTCAAGCTCATACCATACAGCTTGCGACATTGATTACTCCAACCAGACTAGTATAGAGGAATGCAGCATCTCGGGTCTCCCTGACGTGAACACCGAGAGCTCCGACATTAAAAGCTTCTATCAAGACTGGGTGAAGTATCTGGTGACGGAATACTCATTCGATGGGGTCAGGATTGATACGGTCAAGCATGTCCAGAAGGACTTTTGGTCCCCGTTCGCCGAGGCCGCCGGAGTGTACACCGTCGGCGAAGTATTCGACGGTGACGTCGATTACGTTGCCGGATATGCCGATCTGATGTCGGGATTGTTGAACTACCCCATCTACTACCCCCTGAACGCCTTTTATCAGCAAACAGGCAGCAGTCAGGCCTTAGTTGACATGCACAACTCGATCAGCTCAGCATTCCCTGACCCCGCGGCTCTCGGCACCTTCTTGGATAACCACGACAATCCTCGCTGGCTGAACGCAAAGAACGACCTGTCTCTTCTCAAGAATGCTCTGGCATATGTCATTCTCACTCGAGGCATCCCTATCGTGTACTACGGCACAGAACAGTCCTACGGTGGTGGTGCCGACCCCGCCAACCGTGAGGATCTCTGGCGAAGCGGGTTCAACACCGATTCCGAGATGTACCAGGCTATCTCTAAGCTGTCTGGCGCGAGAAAATCCGCCGGCGGACTGGCTGCTGATGATCAGACTCACTTGTATGTCGCGGACACCGCGTACGCTTGGAGTAGAGCTGGAGGCGATCTTGTTGTTCTGACGACGAATTCTGGACTGGGCTCTAGTGAACAGCACTGTTTCAACACCCAGGTAGCCAATGGGTCATGGAATGATACTTTTGGTACCGGTTCATACACCGCAGACGACAGCGGCAATGTCTGCATTACTGTCAATAATGGCGAGCCTGTTGTGCTGCTTAAAGCTTGAGTCAGTTGAGACAGATCAGGTAGAGCAGCCACTTTATACAGAAGTTTCATGATTTCTATGTACATATGTTTTTCTCTCAACATTCTACCAGTGAATATACGAGTGAACACCTCGCAATGCTAGTTAGTGACACTCTGACTTCCGTGCGAACTGGACTAGGCGATCAATGAGTGAGTGGATGTAGAAAGAGTCAGAGTCGTAAAAGACTGGCTCAGGGGGCTAGTCTGTCCAACAAATGCCAACTAGAGGTCACCGAATGCAATCGAGGTAGTCGATTTTATGACCGAGGTTGGCCATCTGTCGCAAGGCCGCTGCTTAACCACACCCAATCCAGCAACAAGTTCTACAGCCATACTTTAATCAAAGACTTAATTCAACTCACAGGTCTTCTGAGCTCCCACACTAGGTTGAGAGTAATACTCTCTCACTATACTCGTATTTTCAGCTTCGTGGCGCTGCTCCGTTCCAACTAGTTCCGGAGTAGGAACTGGCAGCTCAGTAAATGTCGTACTATCGAGCTCGTGGTATGGTCGTGGGACATGTTCTGCAGCCAGCTCGGGTTTCTCATAACGCTCTGTTTCTCTTGTCTTCTCTAAATCACCAATGGGACGAGAAGAGACACTATTTTCGCGACATTAGATACCCTTGGCTGAAGACATAATCGCTGAGAAGGGTCACTTACAGAGTTAGGAGACAGGCGCAAGTTACCAAAAGGCCGGCCTCCACTTCGGCTAGTATGTCAAGTTTCGGTAGATTATCTGAAATCCATTAGTTCTCGTGCTTCAGTAACGCAATGCTTCTAGCCAAAATTTTCTCATACTTACATGGCGACTCCACGCTTTCCCCAGTATAAGTGATGGCTGTGCGAGTGATCATGATCACGATGACGCTAAGTCAATCCTATGTCAATCATCAAGTGCATGTTCGTCGCGATTGAAGTACGCACAGCAAGCCTAGCACTACAATCCCACTAATCGATGCTTTCATTCGAGGGTACAAGTAACGAAACTCGCGTACTTGGGTAAGTGGTCTGCATAAAAGGATCACATTTATAGCAAGACTCGAGATATCGAAGGCTTCGCTCTGTTGAATAGTAGAAACGCAAGCCCCTCCATCGGCTAAATCCCAGCGCTTACTGATAGGGATGCAGCTGAACAGAGCGGCTGCCATGTAAGCTATACCCCATGCGTACACAAGGACGAGGAGGATGAGGGACGATTTGCTTTTCCTATAGGGCGGTAATATGCGGCGGTAGAAATACGCGATCGATAGTCTTGCGAATGTGGATAATATTATCATGACCAAACTATGGCCATATTCAAGCTAGTAATGCCTAAGGTTATTAAGATTCACATAGAGGGAATACCGCTGTCCCATACCTTCAATATCTCGGCGTAATCGATTGGCGCTATGAATATTACTGGAGTACCGAGCTTGTATTTGGCCACACCTGGTAGGTATGCATTAGCCAGAGCGCTTGAAGTGAAACTTTCATACGAACCCAAAATGTCGATAATCGCATAGCTGAACAGAGACAACTGGAGATGTCAGCTACAAAGAAAATGAATTGCTGTCATGTACTATGTATGCTCACAAGTGCGACTATGACCATATAGTCATCCACGAACCAATTCAGAGAACTGATGTGTCGGGCTCGAAATCTGAATATCGCAGAGACAATAGCGGCAACAAGAAAAATGATAGACACGGCAATTAGGCCGGCACCTTGCGAAGACATCATAGCTATCTGAGTGAGAAGCGAAGATGGAGCGGTCTCGGAGAGACAGCAGTTGAAGTTAAAAGTGTAACTCTCATAGTTGGTCGTGAATTGTTTGAGGTCTGTTAAGCGTAGAAAGACCTAAGGCAATGTAGAATGAAATTGTGCCTAGAATCGTCAGCGACGGCAAGTCGGTGTACAGGGTTGTATTCCACCACATAGCCACCCCCTCCTGCGAAACGACAGGGGTTAGAGGAAATGAGCGGCATCCTTCGATAACACCTTCGCTTTTGGACAATGCAATTAAATGATGGCATTTTTGGTCAGAAAAGGACTTCTGTCATTCTATACTGTCTATGCTGTCAAATAGTAAGAACATTGAATGAGGCTCACATGTAATATAACAAGGGGTGGCTTTAGGGCTTGGAATTGACTCTATTCGGAATATAATAATCTGGTATGGGTGGCCAAGACCTTGATTATTTGGATCTCCTTCCGTTTAGGTGGCTTTGCCAGAAGTTATATATAACCTAGGCCTTTGGGTAAACCTCCGTCCTTACCGCTTAGGTCTCAGTTAAGCGAGGGTTGAATAGCCTCACGTTAGACAAAGGGAGTAGTATCAGTGTAACGCGTACGGAAAGGTCCAAGACTTGCAGCATCGTATTCGCTACGTGTGACATGTAACCCCGCCCCTGCTATATATAACTTGGTCACCAGCTCATGGCAAACTTGACATGAAAGTAATTATTCAATTGAATTGTTTTTTTTTTTTTCTTAATAAGAGACGGGCTTCTCTCAATCTCTGGCGTTTCATTCGAAAGCCCAATGGGGGCTCAACGTGGTGTAACGGTACGATACGTGAGGGATTCACTTCAAATCTTGGCTAGATCGCCATTCCGAGCTGAAACGTGTCTAGTTTCAAGCCGACTGCCACATTGGCGCTTATTTGGTCGCTTTGAGTTCTATATCGAGCTTTCTCAACCTTACCAAAACCCAATTCATAACTTTATACTCTCAGTGAGCTGCAATATGTATCGCAAATCTTGTAGGCGGAAACAGCTTCAGACTCATTCACCTGACTGCCTGGCAGCTAATAGGCTCGTATGAACTTCTCAGTCCCTCACTCACCAAATAGTGGCCCTGCACACGTCTTTAGGCAATTTTCCCACTCATCTCTATTATGGACGTGCAGCTCTTTCGTGATGGTGAAAGATGAGTGATGACTCAGTGCAGGTGTACCTCCTCAACTTATCCGCTCAGCATCCTTTAATGTGCTATGAGCCCGATCTCATAAACGTGTAAAATGTTGATTTCTTCACCCTCGAAGGAATATCGTGATGTCATATTCACAGCAGAATCAACCCTATAAAATATACAGAAGAAGTATACAGATGCCGACATACATGCGCCATCGATTCACCGTCGGATTTGTAGAAAAGCCGGGCGTTCCAAGATGTGCTGGCGGGGCCATCTGCATTTAGTCTCTCGGGTGCTTTGTTGTACTTCAACTTTGAGGACCATCAAGGTGCTTGAACTTGATCAATAGGTAGACTGATATTCTGTTTTAAGTCGACTGTAGCTTCACCATGTTCTCCGCATTCCAAGCGCAATTACGGGGCATGCCGAGAAGAACGGCCTATCATAGCATGGCAATTTCAAAGAGGTATCTACTAAGTAGGTGACTAAGAGGCATGACGACCACCAAGGTTCCCTTCGAAGATTTTTGGGAAAGCATAAACAAGCAAAAATCACAGACGCACGAATAGAAGGCAAGGGTCTAACCAGGTACGTACATATGTACGTAGGGAGGCTAGAATGAATACCTACCTCTTCTCCGAGTGGGACAAGAATGGTGCTATAGTATTTAAGTTACAGGTAGGCAAGGCAAGAGAAGCCGCTGCGTACAGATATGAGTATGAAATGGAAAGTACATCCGCAGAGTGGAAGGCTACCCAGGTAGAAAGAGCTATGTACTGGCCAGGAAGGCTCGCTCGAGCAGGTTCGGCCAGCTGAGGAAGGAAGACACCAAACTTTGTTAAACTATTAGGTGCTATCGAAATTCCTCCTGCCTGTCCTCCCTCCTCTCTTCTCCTCTCTCCCATCTTTTCTCTCCCATCTTCTCTCTCCCCTTCCAGCTTTCCACTTCTACCTCCTAGGTACTCTGCTTCCTCTCATACCACCACCACCACAACCCCCCCCCTTATATTGTACGATCTTTTTAAGGTTTCCCAGCTGAAGTACGGACGCATCCGACACGTGTGCACAGCCCTCAGCCCTCTCCACTACTCCCGGTGTGTCTATTTAAACCTTTCTCTACCTCCATCCAGTGTGCGAATTCTTTGAGGAACCCTTGAAGACTACGAATGTCCAAAATGGCTCCCAAATCCAATAAGCACGACCGTCGCCTTCCCGTCACCCTCCTTAGCGGTTTCTTGGGTGCTGGAAAGACGACACTGCTTGAGAAAATCCTGACAGACCCCAACCACGGTCTTCGGATCGGTGTCATAGTCAACGATGTCGGCGCCTTGAACATCGACGCTGCGCTTCTCTCCACCCACGATGTCACTCGAAAGGAGGAGCAGGTTGTGGCTATGCAAAATGGCTGCATCTGCTGCACCCTGCGCGGTGACCTCCTCGACGAAGTCGCCCGCCTCGCCGACGACAAGCAAGTCGATTACCTTGTCATCGAGAGCTCCGGAGTAAGCGAGCCTATGCAAGTTGCAGAGACCTTCTCCCCAGAGTGAGCACGCCTTAGACTATCCTACACTGACTAGCCTTACTAATCGACACAGGTTTGCCGACGCCTCAGTGGCCGCCGGCCATGGTCTCGAGGAAGATGAACAGAACGAGATGACTAAGGGACAGCGGATGCGTCTGGCTGAGATTCTCAAGGCTGGCGGACTGTCTAAAGTTGCCCGTCTCGACACGTGCGTCACTATCGTTGACGCAGCTAACTTCATGCTGGACTTCGCGACGGTCGACATGCTGAAAGACAGGCAGACAGACGTCCCTCCAGAAGATGATCGTAACATTTCCGACCTCCAGGTCGACCAGGTCGAGTTTGCCGATGTCATTGTAATCAACAAATGTGATCTAGTGACCTCAGATGATGTCGATCGTATCAAGGGTGTTGTTCAGAACCTGAATCCCGGTGCCAACATTATTACCGCCGTCAAATCGAATTTCGATCTTAGCAATATCCTTGATACTCACATGTTTGACTATGAGAAGGCAGCTTTGAGCTCCGGCTGGTTACGAAGTATCAACGAAGATATCAAACCCGAAACTGAAGAATACGGAGTCGGCACGTTTGTCTACCGAGCCCGACGTCCGTTTCATCCACAGCGACTTTGGAAAAGAATCAGGGACGTTTTTATCGTTATCCAAACGGAATACGTTCAAGCGGAGGATGACAAAGACAGTGCGACTGAAGATGGGGAAAAAGACGAAGACGAAGACGAAGACGAAGATGATGATGAAGATGAAGATGAAGATGAAGATGAAGACGACGACGATGACGACGGCGATGACGATGATGACGACGGCGAGGATGATAACGATGACGCTGACGATGATGATGACGACGACGATATCGAAGATATGGCTATATATATGGATATAGATTCAGAGGAGGATGAATCTGACGATGAAATCGAAAACCCTCAGCCACAACTCGATACCAAAGCCCGCCTGGCAAGCAAAATGGCCTGTCCGACATTTGGACCCCTTCTCCGATCCAAAGGCTTTATGTGGCTGGCGACAAGACCATTGATGGTAATTATCTGCCACTCGCTCCCCATCTATATTTATACAGCTAATAAGTTCTAGTTCGGCGAATGGTCCCAGGCCGGCCTCATGCTCACGTTGACTGGTGGCGATTTGTGGCGCTGCGAAATGCCTGAGTCCGAATGGCCCAAGAATGACAAAGTCAAAGAGGCCATCCTGCGTGATTTCCAGGGCAAATGGGGAGACCGGCGTCAAGAAATCGTCTTCATCGGACAACAGATGCGTAATGGAGGCGAAGCACGCCTGCGCGAAGCCCTTGATGCGTGTCTCTTGAACGATGCAGAATTCAATAGTTGGGAAAGAGCTATGGCGGCCAAAAATCCTCAGAAGGTCTTAGATCGACTATTCTCAGATGGATTTGAGGATTGGATAGTTGAGGTCCATGATGATCATGACGGCCACAATCACAGCAGCGGCCACTAAATGGATCACATCTTTGACTCTGGCGTTGTCCTTAGTTACTACAAGTGCACGGAGCTGGCCAAAATCTGTTGATGCTTATTCTATTTTACACGTGCTGATTGAAAGTTTCTAACGGTGTCTGTACGAAAGTTTTTTATATATAAGTTTAAACCTGATACTTGAAAGACTGATATACTTGCTCAGATAACATAAATTAGGTATTAGATATGAACTCGTGTCGTGTTTGATAAGGAGAAAGTACAAGAGAACTACTCATGATCCAAATTCGTTTGCGATCGGGTTCAGGGGAAAAAAAGAAAAATTAAAAGGAAAACAAAGAAACAAATGAAAATAGATGAATAAAAAACGATGTAGCTTCCAGTGGCCTTCCACAGCTAAAGTTTAATAATATGGCAACACAGTCCAGTTCCTGCAGAGTTTCTAAAGTGATAGAAGTAGTAGTTATAAATTACACACCCTGCTCTGAAGTTCAGAGATGCCAGGATACAAGGTGTGGTATAGGATATTCATGTATTTTAACTGGCGAATGGAGAAGCCTCGACCTCCGTGCAATATAGACCGTAATTATATACATTGAAGTCCCTTACCTTCGGGGATCGTGGCATTATATAAATAGGGTTAGTTTTTGCGTTGGGTAGGCTCAGTTGATGCAGCGTAGATGGTTTCGTCAATCGACTGAACGCGGGAAGTTCCTCATGACGACAATAACTGTCAGTTATTTGGGTAGCGAATGTGCTGTTGAGATTAAGCATTGTAAGAATTGTTATTCTAGGTACTGCGTGTTTGTCTGTTCATGTCTAGGCTTATACGTTATATAGTATGTTTACCATTATTATGCATGGCATATGTATTGGTTCACTAGAGAGTTAACGACATTGTATCATTTTGCAAGCTTGTGATAATGAATCGATCTACTACTTGAAACCTTGAACGAATTGTAGCAACCTTTCTTGGGATTTTGCGTTTTTATCTTATAGTTACAGGATATCATAGCCCAACTGAATTATCTAGTGTTTGAGTGGCGATATATGTAGAGAAGTTGTCGGTATTCTTGATCCTTGGTTTCGATCGGCGATGAGGACTTGGATAAGAGTTCTGATGGCACAGTCCAGTCACATAGCATTGTATGTTCTGTTAGCCCTTCGGAACTTCTGACTATATGCAACCCTTTTCCGGAGATCAAATGATGAAAAATAGACTGGAAAGGTTGTGATCTAATAAGTAAACTTCTGAAACAGAGTGATGGGACCTTGACACCTGACCAACTACCAAATTGAGGGCAGCACAGTGAATTGTAGTTTTTGAATCGATTCCTGTCGCGAAGCTCCCTGCATGGCATACTTGGAGCTTGTGTATATTCTATCTAATTGTTTCTACATTCTGTACCTGCAACCCGGGCGCTTGGCATTCTTTTTTTCCTTTCAAAGATGACACGTCGCTCTGTGATGTCGCGTAGCAGTTAGTTTTGGACAGTGGAATGCGCATTCCAGTTTATGAGATGCTGTTATGGTTTTGCCTGTGCTAACTGCTGAAATAGTGTATTATCGAAGGACAGAAGTAATGCATGGTTTTTGCTTTTACCACCTGTATACGTCTCACACGGCCCAAGACATAAAGAGAACTCATGTATATGGTCAATTTAAAACGTATATCGGAAGCAAGTGCTAAGGGTGTGACGGTTTAGTACAGCGTCTGTCACTCGGAGAAGGAAAACACGAAAAAGGGGGGAGTTCAAGGCCAAGACGCGAAAGCAAAGGAAAGGGCACCGCTACGTTATTCATCTCATTCATCCAATACAATTTTAATCGCCAATTTTTTTAAGTGAACACCTGTTTAGAAAGCTTAGATAATTAATGAGTTGTTCTTTATGTTAGCCGAGCTCAGGATTCTTTAGATAGCTATTTGATGACAGCTGAGAATTTGACCCCTATTCATCTCGACGTGCCAGCCACTGAGTGGCTGTGCCGCCCTTCCCAAGCCACCTCCTAGTCCACCCATGCTCGGAGAGGGCAACCTCTTTTGCTCATTTGTTGAGAGAGTTCGGCTCATCCACAGCGCGACTCAAGCCCATTTTTAGTAGGATGACCGCTGTAGAGCCGGAGAAGCTTTTACAATTATGGTTCCGAGACGATTCTCCCCGCCGACTGGGACAGTTCGGCTGGACAGGTGCCGAATAGATTGTTAGTGTCATACGACACATTGACGAATAAGTAAGTACCTAGATTAGCATGGCTACCTAGCGAGACCTACTGGCGTGACAATATTTTTCACTGATTATTAATCCACAATAGCCATTCGGGTTCGTGAACGCCTGCTACATTGGACCGTTCTAGCTGCACCCTCCCAATGTCGACGACTTCATAAGTTGACACATGGAGATGGTAGATCAGTACTACGTTTTTTCACCTTGTATGTTTCAGGCTTCCGTGGCCGGTGCGACCTAGGGTGTTCGAATTGGTCGGCGATTGCGCATACCTGCATCTACAGTTATGCGGTTGTCTCCAATACGAAGGTAACGCAAGGTCGCATTCCGATACAAGTCCCCGACGAACGATAAGTAGCGTAGATCATGCATATGGAACTTTCGCCGAGTCCCTACACCAGCATGAGCCGAGGCATGGCATTTCGATAATTGTTGTTCGCATATGCTGTGATTCTTCATGCTCCTTCGGACTGCTTATGCTCGTTGGGATCTCTACCATGACGACTACCAGGGGGCACACTTCCTGGAGGAAAAATTAATCTATCGGCCCCACACACACTCACAGGAATACCTATAATAGCTTGTAGTATAGACTGCACATGTAATTGGATTCTACTTATAGACTACATGTTTTTACTATGTACAGTATTGTTAACCTATCCTTGACGTTGATGAGCAATTTGATATAAGAGAAGGATGCCACCGCTCTTTTCACTACCTTTGTCGTGTGCTTGTCATCCGACCGAACGCATCTGTGTATTTCTCACCGAGGCCCAGTTCCCAAAGTCGGTAACGATCCATGGCTTTGTGCATTGCGATGAACCCCATAGCATGTTCATGCCAGGCAGTGGCGTAAGGCTGTCTGCCGCGCAGGACGACCTCTACCCGCCTGTGGGCCTCCACATTCTCCCGAATCACTTCTCTGAAAACGGTATAAATCTCTTTTCCCTCATAAAATGCCCTGCTATGCATGTAATTGTCTTTTTCCCCGGCCTTTTCTTCCTTATAGAACCTATTAATACGATAAAGTTAGTTTGTACAATGTGAGGGAGAGATATGTGCATAGAGATTACTGACGACAGTATATCATTCGTAAATGAGATATATTTGTTCATGTCGGGTATCGCTTCCATGTACATGGAAATATCAGGATACAGCGCGTTTGGGAATGTCATCCATACGTATGCCTCTGATACTCCGTCCTTATCTCGCAAATAATACGGCCAACTCTTGCCTCCTGTCGTGCGAGACATTCGGGGAAGCTCGGAGCCCTCGAGGGCGTTGGCATTCGTAAAATTCAGGGAAGAGGTAATGATAAAATTCGCCACAATGGGCGAATAATACTTGTAACTCAAGCGCAGATAGTCGGCCCAAGCCTGGGCCAAAGGTGTTACCTGTCGCAACCCGGTTTGAAAGCGGAACATGAATTCTTGCCACAGCTTAGGATCTTTACAAGCTCCATCGTCTACCAGAACTGCAAGCCAGGTGTAAATTCCGGTGTATACACGAACGTCAAGCGGATGGCTGGGATAGCATAGCTGGCAAATGTTTAGCATGAGAAAGAGAGGGGGATGAGGTGAGCCCGTTGGCAATTGACGAGATTAAACAGGTGATGCATTAACCTACGTGGGCATAGTAGACTCCAACATTGAACGAGTACCAGGAATGCGACCCCTCCAGATACGGGATACCAATCTTAATTGCCTGCTCATGCATTCCCCGGAGCAAGCCCTCAAGATCATCACCTGATTTGGCTCCAGTATAGTTCAGGTCTGCATCGAATTGGGCAATGAGTGGTCTTAAGACACGTCCTATTTCCGTTGTACTCGGTTCCAGTAGTTTGGGTTCGATTGCTGCAGGCAGCGCCGGAAGCTGGGTGATGATCATTTTGGGAGGTTGCAATGAGAACTACAATGGGTGAGATGCCCAATTCCTCAACTCACGAGATCTACACTACTTATTTATCACAATCGATCAGGAGCACCAGACCGTCAAGGCAGATGCTTTCTCCGCCAGTGCTGCACATTACTCAGTCCAGCTAAACCGCTGCACTGAGCGGAGGCGAGAACTGTCCGGCAACCACCGTACCGCTGGTGCACTGACTGTCTCTCTGTTTTTCCCACCTTGGCTGCAGTTACAGCGACCGCTGTCCGAAAATAATTTTCACTCTGGCATTCTTCTGTTGAATGAATCCTACGCTCTGTCAAACCATGGGACCTAGTAAGATTTCAACAAGGATACGTCTCATGTTAATGACTCTATATCCATTCTGGCAGGTCCTGGGACGCGGATCCGAGAGCCCGCAACCCCGTACCCTGAACTTACATAGGCCACAGCCCCCGGGACTCTCTAGCCGAATACAGTGCTATCACACGATGTGTTCGGTTTTACTAGATAGTGTACTAAGTTACGCAGAAGCTTATAGTAGTATATTAGTATGGGTATGAAGTGAGCCTTTGTCTCCTGTCCAACCATACACTACACAAGATAGATTCCCCGACTTTGAATTCAAGCACTTTGCTCTTGCCCATACTACACCGCCGGTTTGAAAGCGAATGGCATTTGGATCGTGGAGTTGGATCGGTCAGGGTCCGCACGTGTGAAGAGTTCATGCATGGTTTCGGATGGCGTGTTGCTCTGACATGCGTCTGCGTCAAGCCACCTTCATGTACATACACTATATACTAAGTGCACATTACGCTATGTGTTCTACTCATCCACGTATGTCGTTGATTGGTGCGCGTGCATCATGAAAATCTGCCGAGTGATTCTGATGAGTCTTGTGCGTACTATGTATGTATGTGAGGGCTGGGCGTAATCGGCCGATGACGTAAGATAGGATGATGAACTGGTGAATTGATACCATGTAATATACTGGTAAATGGTTCATTTGTACTAAGTATGTAACCCTGACTACCATGTTGTTGCACGATGACATTCTTTGCGATGGGAAGCGTTGAAATGGTGGCAAGTTTAGGCACAAAAAACCGTACGATGAAGTACCACACATATCACAACTCTGACTTACCAAGAATAAGAAGTCAAATCACTGCATGATACCTTTGCTTCCGCCTTTAGTGTTCCCGAGTAGAGTAAAGACGGTTGAAGCCAAGGCATTTCTGTTCGAACTACTGCAGGTAAGCAGTTACAGTTAACCAAAAGTGGCCGCCCAGTCGCCTCTTATTCCAATTCCTAATACATAGACTAGACATTCGGCATACAGTGCAGACTAGTATACACGTGGGATGACCGTTACGACAGGGAACTAGGGTCGGTGAGCTTTATATTTTTCAGGGGTTGCATTGTACCTTACAGTATTTCATTGGGGCCACCCTGGCATCGCTCGGCCCCGATGGCTGGTAGGCATGCCAATACTGGAGAAGACGTTACCAAGACAGTGATTTGACAGGCTTCTGACCGAATCGGATTGTGAGCCACAGCACGGTTCGGGACTGGTGCCAGACTTCTACAGCGCCCGAGAGTCTGGTAGCACTCATAGCCGAGACCACGCCGCACGTCTGGAAAGTTCCTGAGCGCAAACTTGGGACGGTTATGCAGCAGGGTTGTTGCAGTATACTCTCAGTGGTGCACAAGTATTCTGGTGCTGTCTGGTGGTATCATACCTCTTCACCTTCGGTCTTCGCTTGCGGTAGTGCCGAGGAAACGATAAGTAAGCCAACCTCCTGATTTACTGAGAAATGAATATACACCACATTCCACACGTCGAATACCTATACGTAGTGCATGCCAAACTGGGACTGCAAGGTTATGCTTCGCCTAAATTTCCCCCGAGCCTACACTAGGATATGTGCAGGGATTATTCGAAGCGAAATATACTTTAAAGCATATTTCACGAACAGTACTGCACGAAGTACTGGCTTCTGGAGTGGTGTATACCCCATATCAGTCTTACCTATGTTCAGAGTGTACTAATACTCTGCTGCCAACTACGTGATGCTTACCTTGCTCAATTGTTCCTGTGTATGCATCTCTCCTTATTCACTTATTAATCCATTAGAGGCCCACCTAGAATAGTAGAGGAAAGTCTAGACCAACCCTAGTCAAGTCGGTCCAATGGATACACTGCAGCGCACAAAGTTGCAATGTAAGTGGCAGATTACGAATGTTCTGACGACGATATTCACAAAATAGAGTGGGCATTGTATACTCTACTACTAGGCTCAGTAACTTGCAGACCCCACCTACTCAAGCTCCCTAAATACCTACTGAGGAGTCGAATCCTCGCGTGTTACAATTTGAGTGTAGCGCAACCCGGTCGAGCACCCTTGTAGAATGTACGTGACGGGAAATTCGACCGGCTATTGTCGAGCAGTGTAATAGGTGTGCAGGTTTATCGATCAAATCCAGCATGTTTACTAAGAGATTATACACAGGCTAATAATAGGTGGCCCAGACTTCATCGGATCGCATCTAGGCCAAAGGCTGTCTAACACAAGATATACTGAGTAACGTTTCTTCATACTGTAGCCTTGGCAAGCCTATCTTTGACTACAGCAGACAACTAGCGTGAAGAGCCAAGATTTGAAGTTGGTTGAGGCTAGAAATCCATTCCCCCTAGAGATTCATAAGAGACTAAAGTCGTGGTCTGTTTGAGGTGACCGCTCAGTCGTCTTGGCAGCTAACTATGTACATCTATACTCCCCGGAGCAGGCCCCGGAGGATTGGAAACGCGGTTGGAGCCGTTAGGACCGTTACACGCTAGAGCAAAGAGGGCATCGCTATTTCTCCAACATCGAGACGAGACTCCGCCTGAATGTAGCCCATTTGTGTTGTCATTGATCAGCAAGTGGGAAAGGAGCCATGCTAGTCTGTATTAGAACAAGCTGACGACAAAACTTGACCATGATCATCGAAAGATGTACTAAACCATATCGACATTCGGGGAGGTGTGGCCTGACCTTCGTGAGTGGGGTAGCGGGACGGCAGAATAGTGTAGACTGGTAATCATTGTCGGCATCTAACTAATCGTCTGGGTTTACCGATCGTAGTGTACCAAATTGCGGTCCGTCTGACGGTCTGAGCGAGGGGTCGCGGACTGTGTCCTTAACTGGGTCTGGCTTCTAATCCTCCTATACCAGGGAACCATGAAGCATAATACGAATCGTGACCGTGAATGATTCAATGTCATTTCTGGCACATGATTGAAAAGCTGGAATGAGTAGGGTTAACAATAGCCTATAGAATTAATACAGTAGTCTTGTTTAACAGAAAAAAGTCTGGTACATATCCGATGAATCCAAATCCGGGCGCAAAAAGTGTTGGAGATAACGCTGCAGGGCTTAAGCCGGAGCACCAACATCTACCAGCGTCACCGGCAGTGGTTTACGATCCCATATGACAAAGACATTTTGGTCCCGCCAGCTTGCGTCCACTTCTGTCCGCATATCGAAATTGAAGATTAACTTTGAGAGCAGGAGGCGCATCTCATGCCAAGCCACTAGAGGTTCAGGAGTGAGCTATTATTCTCTCAATGACTAAAGCTGGGAGGTGCTACTCACTATTCATGCCTAAGCAGTTTCTAGTGCCGATGGAAAATGGCTGGTGTGCTTCACGGATATCGTCCTTGTAAACCGGATCTCCAAGCCAGCGCTCGGGTACATATTCGTCGGGGTTTCTAACCGAAGAGGAGTCAGTACTTACCACTTTCAAAAGCCGGAAATGAGCGGTGTCTTCATGAACCGAAATATGAAGAAATATGGAATGAGTAAAAACGTACTTGAAGTTACTAGGAGAGCGGTATGTGGCAGTTTGATGAACTGAGACACGTGTTCCCTCGGGCAGCCATTTACCCATGATGACATTTCCGCCTTCGGGAATTTCGCGTGGAATTGCCGACGGAATAGACGGGTAGACTCGCAATCCTTCGCGAAGACCTAAAAGATTAAGCTTTTAGGCTGACCCTAATAGTAAAGTATAATATAGGGCCTTTGCTTACATGCGTTCAAGTAATCTAATTGACTGAGAGCCTCAAAAGTCATCTCTTCGTTAGACTTAAATCTTCCACGGATCTCATCTGTCAAGATCTTCATCTTATCGGGATTTTTGAGAAGATAGTATGTTGTGCCCGTAAGCAAAGACGCTATTCCACGCTGTCAGCAATGCCCCGGTCGTCCACTCATACACAGTGCCTAGCCGTACCAGTAGTTTCCGTGCCAGCGGTCATAAATAGCTCTGCATTAGTATAAATCTCTCCAGACGTAAGAACCCCAGATTCTTCAACGAGGTTCCATAGGTCAGGCTTGGGCGACCCCTCTTTAAGGCGCTTGTCGACGCGAACGACAGTGTGATCGAAGTGTTCAAGGCGCATTTTGGCCACAGATTTGGGTTCCAAGAGACTAAAGAGTTTCCTAGAGAGCGGATAGAACTCTATCATTTGGAGCGCAGGGAGGACCTAGAGGCACTGTTTAATATGAATAAGTAATGTGTTTATGCTGCTTGTACTTACAATAAGTGTGTTGAAGACCGTTGCAACCCAATGAGAATACGCCTCCTTCTCAAGCAAGCCAAGGGACTCTCCAAAAGCGAACTCGGCCATAACATCGAACGTTGTCCAATTCAGTAACTCGGCCACATTGACGGTACCCATTTTGCGGCCCCTAGCGACCATGAGGTTCGCATATTTTTGAAAAAGAGGCTCCTGTGCTTTGAGTGCCTTCTCAGAGAAAGCTGGAGAGAAAACACGCCGCACTGTAGCATGACGCACTGCACTTGGCTCAGTGATCAAGTTAGGAGTACCGTTTGCAGATGGAGCTGTGTTCGCAAGGCTATGTTAGCTTCGCTACCTTCGCTCAGTATCGTGAAGTCTCCAAGAAGTGCCCGAGGCTAATGAAGTGAAACAGGCCACAGAAGACTTTGATACACACCATGGAATCTGATCTCCTTCCCATTTTCTTTCTTTCCCTTTGGCACAAGGCAAATATCTCTCCACGCTTGGGCTTCGGTGTAGCTAATATCATTTGGAGCGAATCTCACAGTAGGGCCATGTCGCCTATGTTGCTCTTGCATGAACTTTACTTGATTTCCTTTGAGGCACGCAATCCAGTACGGAATTCTTGTCAACTTCTCCAAGGTACCTCCGGGAAAGCTGCTGAGTGGGTGAAGGTAGAGAGCGTATATAGGATAAGATATCAGATAGAGGGCGATCAGCCCAAGGATGACCTTGGAGGTTGTGGCACCAGGCGGGCCATTTTCCTGAATGGTGGCGAAGGAATCTTGCGTAGAAGCCATAGTGGGAGACGCGAAGAACGTCGAGCTGATGCACTGCAACTAAGCAGATTTGTAAAAAGGATATGAAGCGAACTCTGGGACTTTTGCACTCTTCAAGCGAATGGTTGAGTACCGAGACCCCTTTCTTCTTAGCACTTGCGTATAGGTCGGAAGATTGGACGCAAGCGATAGAGGCAGGAGTGCCCTGGTCAAACCATGATCCATGCAGGAATATGCAAGTTGGTTACACCCTTGTTTCTTGCCCTGGATCCGAACCAATCTCCAACTTCGCGACCTTGTAACACGTGCAGGAACCTAGCGTGAAAAGATTATCGCAATCGGACCTGTTTCCAGGGCTGGACAAACCCCGAGACAACCGAGTCGGCAAGTTGCGTTGAGAGATGAGGCTCGACGGTATACCTGGTCGTCTAGAAAACCTGTATGTTACACTATACCAACGATGTCCCCAAGGATTCCAAGATCGTCCCAAGTGTCAATCAAAAGGGATGCGAAGCCCCAGGGGTGAGTGACACACTATAACCCCGGGGCATTAATGTAACCTCTAGTATAGCCCCGGATTCGGGTAGTATATACTAGAACTAGATCAACAGCTGAATCAGACTTTCCCATGATTTTCCTTCATCTTCACATCCGTCACTCATTTATTGCTTTTGTATTTGTCCATGGTTGGAGGGAAATCTAGCGATTCCATATCAAGAAAACACGATGCTTTGGACACCGGAGCCCGGTACTCAGACTATCCTGACCATCCTGATAATCATCTTTTTGGTCCTCAACTACATCGGAGTGGGCCTACGATGCTTTGTGCGAATCGTCCTCAACAACTCATTCAGCTACGATGATTGGGCCATGATAGCTAGTCTGGTGAGTTCTGCACACGAACTTGCGATTACATAATACTGATCTTAGAATAGGTTGGGTATAGTGGAATGTGCGGAACTCTGCTAGCAGCCCTGATTTACGGATTTGGTGCAACTATACAAGAGCCATGGTACGATGCGATCAAGGCGGCTCAGGTTAGTAATCCAGTCTCTAACTATCAGAACCTCAGGAAGTTGAACTGACCAATGTCTATCGAATATCCGTAGTCCATGTTTGCGTTCCAGCTCGTGTACGTGGTTGCAGCATATTTATGCAAGGTCAGCGTTGCGCTAGTTCTGCTGCGAATTTCAGGCACGGATAAGAAAAGCCCTATCCGACTGGTGCTCATAGGATCTATCGTCGTCGTAACCATCTTCGCCATAGCGACATTCCTTGCTCTCGCCTTGCAATGTCGCCCTGTTACTCTCAACTGGGGTATTGGCAAAGGCCAGTGTGTTGAGCCAAAGGTTATCACTAACATTGCCTACGCCTTCTCCGCTGCCGACATCGCAAGCAACTGGCTCTACGCTGTGAGTCTTCAAACTGCCAAAATCTGTATTATACGTGGTTGTAAGCTGACACACTAGGGATGTAGACACTACCTATTGTAATGCTCTGGAACATCAAGCTTACTCTTCGTGTTAAGCTCTCGGTCATTCTTCTCTTAGGATTTTCTTTCACGTAAGTTCAGAGTAAAGACTTCAACATGGAGGGGATATACTAATGAATCAAATAGGAGCAGCATCGCCACACTCGTGCGCCTCAAGTTCGTCGTCGATCTCGGCTCTCTTGGCTCGACCGATCCCGGACTACCTCTGAGGTTATTAAATTCGATCATTTGGTAGGTCTCTCACCTTGATGCAGTGGTTGTACTACTAGTGCTTCGCAGTCTTAAATGTCCCCCCCCCCACGAGCTACCAACTCGCGTATAGATTGATGTCTGACATCTCGATATAGGTCTCATCTTGAGATTGCATTAGCAATTTTTGCTGCGTCCCTTGCTGCCTTACGACCCCTACTCAAATTCATTAGCGGCCGGGGCGACTCCCATGCTAGAACGACTGGCTGGTCGGACAGCCAGTCAAAGTCTAGGAGCAGAATGACTCCCGCGATACGTCTTGACAACCTAAAGGATAAGCGATTTGACGACGATGGGAGCCAAGAATTTATCTTGCATACCGGCCGGGAGCAAGGAAGAGCCGGCCCAATCGAGAATACCGGCATCTACAAGACCACAAAAGTAGAGGTCACGCACCATGCACTATGAGCCGAACTTCCTTTTTACATACAGTGGTGTGCTATTTCCTAAACAAGCGGCCTTGTTAAAACCGGCCGACACCATATCCCAACGTCTGCCGCATTAAAAGTCAAATATCGTATATAATTAGAATTAAAGGAGCGTTCCGTCTTTCCCTCGATCTAGCGATATTTATCAGCATTAGGCGTGTATCTAACACGTTTCCAATCTATTGTAACTACATGGAATAAAATAATTTCTATACAGTCATTACCGAAGTTCAAATTAGTATATAATCATAATATCAAGCAGTTAGCTGGAGCAACTACCGTGACTCAATACGCACGGCCTTGGAAGGTTGAAATAAGTGGCCAACTTTGTGCAGGGATCTTAGTCTTGCCTACATAACGGAGGAGGAGTTAAATATCTCCGCTTTGAAGTTTGGCTACAAGATAGCCAACACTTATCAAGTCTCCAGACGAGCCGTATTGGAAGATATTTGTTATGAGTTAGTCACTGTATTTAAATTTTTTGTTACATTGGAAAGGTCTACAAACACCATTGACTTGTGGCACGTGCAGATGTGAGCTCAGCCCATGTCTATGCACAAGGGCTTAAGATAAAAGATCGATTGAGGCTAAATTTACCTATTCAGTTTAATGCGTGATCCATGTGATGAACTCATAATTGACACCTATTTTCAATCAACTTAGCTCTAGTAAGAAAATATTCAAACCAACACTGAGCGGATTGTATCTACAGTGAGCCGCTGTTGGAAGAGACTTTGAAAAGACAGATTATTTGTTACAGTGTTGCATATGTTGCAACATGGAGACTATTACTAATGGACGAGAGCGGCCGACGTTTGATAAGATGATATGAAGTAAAGTCGAACTAGTTGGTCCTGCATATGGTCGCAAGACACGACGTAGTTATGTGGAGGTTGGAGCTATTTTCCACTTCACACTGAATTTCCAACTTTTTAAAAAGAATTTAACGAAATCGATCAAGCATGGGCAAAATTAAAAGGATTAAGCGCGATGATACAAGGCACAGGGAAACACTTGTATATAGCGGGCTACTTAACCGCAAAGGTTTTCGGACTTTCGTGCAACAACAAGTGTCTCTCCTTATCGAGAATACGATGTTCCAGAAAGTGACACCTTGATTAGTTTCAATACGTATTTCAGTGATTCCGATTTCGGCAGCCGAAATGTAATGACGAGACTGCCACGAATTTTCAGCATGAGATGTACAACTGTATTCGTCTGATGGATACACAAAAAGGAATTTCAAGTCAAACATGAAGACCTCTGAGGAATAGGTGCTCAAAAATGATGAAAACTATAATATTTAATGTTTGTGAGATAGACCCGATTCAAAGAGTTTTTGAGATGAGAAGGTTTTGATCAGCAAACACATGAGTTCGAAACATCGCATGAGTTCCAAATATTAGCCTTCTAAATATAGCTTATCAAATTCTTCGCGTAATTTCCCTCCCTACTCCGTTTCACCAAATGATAAATATAACCCAAGAATCTAAGTTACGTAGTGTAGACAGGCAAGTTTATAAAAGAAAAGCTCAAGCTCGGCCTGACATAATATTCTCTCAATAACCGCATCCCGGCATTACACACTTGCAACAACTCATATCATTACTACAGCTCTTCCCTATGTGAAGCTCTTATATGACATTTGATAGTCTTACATTAAAAAAACCTCAAGTTATTCTCTTTTGCAAGTTTACATGTTTTATTCCAATAATTCAAGAGTTTAATTAGCTATCTTAACAGTACTTCTCTTTATTCACTAGTTTCATATTTCTCTTAAGTTGAGGCATATGTCTTCACCCTATGATTCTCTTCGGCTGGAATCAAGCAGAATGGTTCTAGATATCTGCCAAAATGCCTCTACTCTTGAACTCATACGGTGTATTTTCTGATATGCACAATAGCTCTAAAATTCTCATATCACCTCGCTGAGGGTTCGCGGCAATATCCACTCTGAGTACCAAAATGCAAACATAGGGTGAATTCCATGTCAATAGGATTTCTTACTCTATGAAATGGATCTATGCCTATGCCTACACATATAAATGCAATTAGTTCTTCGGGAGCAAACCGAGTAATGAAAAATGGAGGTAATTAGTTTTAAAAAATGCTTGAATCAAAGGTATTGACTAACTTTGCCTGGCTTCCCATCTCCATACCCCTATTTATTCTTGGGTTGCCATCTAGTTTTAAGCCACCTGAGTGGCTGGGTCAGCCACCCCCTATCCACTCCACTTCCATGTACAATGACGAGACAACCTGTGTCCGATTAGCTGTTTGTCTACATATAGGTACAATGAATGGGAGCGAATATCACCACAAAAAACCTAGAGCCGCAGACCAGCCGTTAAAATCCTTTAAACAGGCTTAACTTCAGAATCCTGAGACTAGTGTACGTCAGAACAGGTCTTGGCCTTTTGATTGCCCGATTCGGAATCGGTTCTGAGGGGCTGTGGTCTCTGCTAAGCTGAGATCCGGCGCGACTAGTGCTTGCTTAGTATCTGGGGGACATAGCGGATATAGTGCCTGAATACGCCGTATCTGCAAAATTAGCGACACCGATCCTCTGGAAGGGCAGGCTAAAACTGGGCTTAGTTCTAACGTAGTGAGGTTATTCATGACAACCTTCACGACAACCGGCCGTTGCATTGTTATTCGTAGATACGTCATATGCCGCATCGCATACTTGTAGGTAGGCATATCCAGTATGCCCAACTCAAGTGGCCTAATTATGGAATATATTGCAGATGATGATCATTTCACCCAAGAACATATCACCGACTCCAGTCAGCTAGGAGCTATATAAGATTGACTACTTCTGAACATTCAAAAGTACGAAAAATGCCTTCGCTGCCTATCAATCCTACAATACCCAAGGGTAACTACTCTGCGCCATGATGCAGTCACCCAGTCCTATCCTCTTTGCACTATGCCTACCTATGGCTCTTGCTCGATTTCTTGGGCCGCTCAATTCAGCACCTACAGACCTTTCGAGTGATTCTAGCTGCGTGTGGTTGAAATGGAAAAATATCACCTCGACTCTCGAGAACCATCTCACACACAGAGAACCCAACGAAGCGTTATCTGGATTGGATAACATCACTTTCTCGCTCGGTCTTTTCTCAGTTCATGACCGGAACGCTGCCAGTTCTCTTCAGTACCACCACACCGGTCCTGATATCAAAAATTCATCATATGGCGTGAACAAAGTCAACGGCGATAGCATATATCGAGTAGCGAGCATGACAAAGATCATCACCGTCTACGCTGGCTTGCTTCTTCTTGACCCTAGCGACTGGCATAAACCGTTGACCGAAATATTCCCCGAAATTGCCGCGTGGCCAGAGGATGACTCGATTCATCATATCCAATGGGACACTATCACTCCGTTCTCACTTTCTTCTCAGATTTCGGGTATCCCCGCAAATGCAAGACCATTCGAAGGCCTCAACGAGATCTCCTATACGTATTACTTAATCGACCCGGTGGACCCGACAACCCTCGGATTGCCGCCTCTCACACTTAATAGCACGGGCATCAACGTACCGTGCCAGAGCACCAACTGCTCTGCAGTGCAGTACCTCGACGGCATTCAATCCCCTACGTTCCCAGTTTTCCAGTCGCCAGGTTACGCCAACACCAACTTCATCCTACTGGGAAGGGTGATTTCAAAGCTAACAGGGCTCCCCACCAACGAGGAGTGGTTTCAAAAAGCAGTATTCAGTCCGTTGAATATGACCAGCTCCTCTTCTTTGTCTCCATCGAACCCGCCATATCCTGGATACGTTGTTGCTGGTGACCCTACAGCATTTTCCGAGGAAGGTGGAATTACGAGTTCGTCGGGTGGCGTATTTTCAACTACTAACGATCTCGCAAAGCTTGGCGTTAGCATCCTGAATTCGACCCTTCTGTCGGCAGACCAGATACGGAGATGGATGAAGCCAACTACATTTACCGCTGCTCTGGACTTCTCTATCGGCATGGGTTGGGAGATATATCGGTACAATGACAAGGTGACCGGCCACGTCACTGATCTGTATACGAAACTCGGCGATTCCGGCAACTACGCTAGCTATATCGTCGTCGTGCCCGACTACGACGTTGGATTCTCCGTGATCGTGGCGAGCGGCATCGCGACAGAAACAGAACGTAGCGCCGCAGCACAACTACTCGCCGACATAATCAGCGAAGAAATTCTGCCTGCGCTGCGAGATCAAGCAGCAGCGGAGACCAAGCGCAACTATGAGGGCGCCTACATCAGCACGGGTCAGAACACTACGTCTACGCTCACCCTCGCGTACAACCAGACTGCTGGGGCTGGCTATGGACTAACCATCACGTCACTGTTTAATGACGGCCACAACTTGCTGCAAGTCCTCCAGTATTGGTTCGGCAGCAATCAGCTCGTTTTAGCGCCATCGACGACGAACCCCAAGACCAAACAGCGCGGCTTTGTGGCTACCGCAGTCACGACCCCCGGCGCGTACACGGGCGTGTTCTCCAAGATGCTCGCCACGGATGTGGAGTGGGTTTACAACAATGGAGTGACCTATGGCGGACAAGCTCTGGGAACGTTCTACTTCGATGTGGCGGATGACGGCAGCGCTGTTGCAGCTTCGCCGGCCGTGTTGCGCGGGAAGCGCTTTAAGAAGATAGCATAGCTGGATTTGCCCCCTACATATACTAATAACTGGGGAAAACAAGTCGTTATCATGTAAGCCGTATATATTCCTATCGATGATTGAGATAATATATATTCCATATAATTCTTTGCCTTCGTTGATGATTGAAGCAAATACACTGGGCAGGCAACCGTCTTTAGGGCGTCGCATCGCGTCGCATCAACTGCCTTAGTGCTGAGCAACTTCGCAGCTAACAGTGGAGTCATAATTGCATTTCTAGGCACCGACTTGTTAATAATACACACCTATATCCTTACCTGTAAAATAGGGATTAACAGTCTGTTTACGCGCCGACGACTACGATATCGACTTCTCAGATCAAAGCATAAGTATAGTAGCAGTTCGATGAATATCGTCTTGCAAGTTACTTCCGCGGTCGGAAATCAAGCGCCACGTCCTCCGGGAGCATCACTCACAAACTTCAATGTCCAACATGTTGTCGGCCCACATGCAAGCTGACTCGCCTTTCTTCTCGCTGCCAAGCGAGGTTCGCGACCGCATCTATGACTTCTATCTCACCTACGATCACACCGACTTCGAGGACACGCTGCGTCCCCACAAGCACTTTCTCGACAACAGCGTCGTATACTCCCGGACTCTTCCGGCATTGATGTGTTCGTGCAAGCGTGTGTACCAGGAGATGGGCCCGACCGTCCACGGCCAAGCCGTCATGCGAGTTGAGATGCGTGGGCCTGTTGAATGGCGCATTGGGTTCGCAGTTCATGGAACGCTTCGCTTTGATCGCCTGCGCAAGCTCTGGCTTCTAGTCCCCCTTGAGCACCCTAACTGGAACCGTTGGCTGTACTTCTTCGGTGATGTAGTCAACCGGGCACCCCATCTCCAAGTCTTGGTGATAGACTGGGCTCCGCGATCAACGCCAGAAAAAAAATGGGAGAGGCGCGCGCTCGAGAAGAAAGAAGATGACTTCTGTGAGATGATCAAGAGCCTCAAGGAGTTACATACGCTCAAGATTCACGGCAACATTTCCGCAAGGTGGATCGATAGGCTTGGGGATTCGGTGGAGCGCGTGATACTTGATCGTTCTCGCTGGTGGCGAGAACCGGGGATGGACTTTTAACATAGCAGATAAGACTGATCTATGAAACTGTTCCTCGAACCCTGCATTGTTGAAAGTTTTGGATCTCTAGACATCGCAAACCTGTAGATTCTTCCTCCAATTCCATTAATCGGTACCACGATTGAGAATGATCAGTGTTAGCCCAAGTTGGAACTTCTCAATCATGGAGATTGTGCTCAATGGACCTGTAATCATCGTGAAGTAGATGTTGGTTGAGCTTTTGAAGCTTTGAATAGATGTGTATTAGTCCGTTAATTACATTCCCGCTCGTTCTTTGCCTGCGTTATACTGTTCATATACACCGACTGTATTGTAGCCGCGATGTATACTTAACAGTGGGACGCGATTGAGCTGACGCTGATAGCCTCTTCTTCTGCTGATAAAATGTTCCGTTCGTAGCATGAGTCTCGATGCAAATATCGCCTAAAGTGCTGCGAAGTACTTTACCTGTACTCCCTCCCCCTTCCAAAAGATAGCGCGCCCAGCTAAGCGCGTATGGTGTTGTCGTGCAGTGCGCGCTCATATTACCCCTGTACTCCGACGCCCATGTGATCTGGTAGTAAATGGCATGGGGCCTGCCGACGCGCAGAGCAGCTCACGTTGCTTACTAGGCGATGTCGCGACACCTGTCGATGTGTTGAAAATTACTACAAGTGCTTGCGACCGCTAGAAAGCATTAAGCAAGAGCTAGATCACTGCGAAGGGACCGTGATCCCTTCGCATGCCTGCAACTTGGCGATTTGAATATCACCTAGCAATTTAAGAATCATCGCTCGTTACCAGAATAGCACTTGAATATGACCCAGGGCTTCCCATCGTATCGTTGGTTCCCGTACCGTTCTTCAAGTAGCAGAAGCCAGCATGCTCTTTCACAATCGTGACAGCAACGCAGGGACCTCCCCCAACATCTATGTTATTCGCTAGATTCGAGGCATACGCTTTGTTATACTCTGCACACACCGTAATGCAGTTTTCCAGCGTCGGTGTGTAGGTTCGTAGGATATCGTGTGTGGATGCTGTATTGGCCCAATTTGTCCAACATTGCTCTTTGAACTCTTGAGGCGACTGGTCTGCTTGTACCGGTATTGGCTTTCCATCTGCTGAGTACGGTGTATATCCTACGTGGTTTATCCCGGGGCAGCCATCAGTAGGGATTAGGGAGTCCGTCGTCGAAGACGCAGCTGGAGACGATGCAGTGGTTGAGGCAGTAGATGAGATAGTGGATGGTGCTGTGCTTTGGCTATCGCTAGGAGTGCTACCATCGCCTCTAATAAATCAATTGTAAGCTCATTTGCTTCTATGAGAGAAAATAATACGTTTATGGAAAGAGGTTACCAACCTTGAAGCATCGGCGGACACCGCAGATTTCTGTTGTGCGCTAAGCCCACCGCCGACACCACCGCCAATTCCTGCCGCTAGCACGACAATAAGCGTCACGATTAGAGCCCAAAATATTGGAACAGAAAGGCCCAAAATTCTCTGTTTCGAGCTATTGAGAGCTTGACTTTCGATTTGATTTAGGTTTTGCTGATCTCCTCCAAAACCAAAACCGCCAGAACGCTCTTTTGGTAATGATTCGCCTGTCGTTGCGAAATGGGGCGCAGGCGTTGGTAACGTATATAACCCGGTCTCGGCGGGTACTACTTCGAGATCTGGCTGCTCGTGCGGAACTCTTACGCTTATTGAGGCCATAATGGTGTTACGCGTCGTGCTACTATGACACCCGTCTTTCGACAAGTTCTAGTGAGCAATGCTATGTTCATGAAGTAGAAGAGTAAAAATATCAACTCTGTAACGTTGGAGAGTCAGCTACTGAAGCTGTTTAACCAATTTTCAAAAGAGAAAGAAGGATTCTTCCATCAAACATAAGCAACCCCCGAATAGCTTCCAGCTTCCTCTCCTGGTACAGTAACATCCTTTCCAGCTGCACGCGAGTGTAACTTCACTACTGCAGCCTGTGATTACCCAACTTGAAACAATAGACTTCTACGTAAATAACACACGAATCCTCCTTACTACACCGGATATGTATTCTAGCGTCTCCTATTCGCTGTGACGCTGTATCTTTGCACCAGTCCGTATGTGACCTAAAGCTATCGACATTAGCCCATGATCTAGATGCCCATCAACCAACTTGAATGTGGGGTCTTGCGGGGGGGCCAAAGACCCGAAATAGGAACTCGACGCATGTTCGGAAACTGGCGAGCACAGTAATGACTAGCGGCAATCTTATAGGGGTTGCGGCTAGGTTTCTAGCGACTAATCATCGGGTATAGCAATGTCTATTCCCAATTCTTCAGTGATTGTGAGTTTCTTATAACATCTGCCCTCTATTTGTATGTATGAATTCATACAACATATTTGCGTGACAGAGTCTCTAGCCTATTCTGGTGTAGATACGAAGACGTAGCTACCCACACGATCCTGGGGTGCATAAAGGCGCCCACTCTGGCGTCGATTGTGTATCTTACTCGATTCATTCCAGTTTCGAGGCGATTGTTTCTGTTTCCGTCTTTCGTGTACCCATGATGCTTTCGAAGGGCGGTTGTTCCCGGCAGATCCTTTTCGATTAGTTAATCACTTATTGCGCCAATTTCTTGCAGCCATCGTGGGGCACTCATCGCGATCCTTCGAATACTTTACTTACTCTTACCCTTGTCTCGAAAGCGTCACAGGATAGTCAGTAGACCTCTATGCTTCAGCGCATTGTCCAAGTGGCTTCCCGCTAATTGTCACGAAGATGAAGGACCTCTCATACCGATATATAGTAGGTAACTATTATTCTCATCTCATATCAACCTATTAAACACTGGTTAGACTACATTGTCCTGCTCTTTACGCCAAGCTATACCAAGGCGCTTAATCATACGCTTGCACCACGAGTTCGGGTAAAAGTGTTTTCATTAATTGGACATGAATTCGGACCATAGGTCTGTTGCAATTTAGGTCTCCCGCCTTTTTCAGGTAAATTGTTTAGATATCACGGTTTGGAAACCTGTCACTGCCGTTTTCCAATCGACATCGCGGTACCAGTACCATCCAGCTACCGCAGAGAGAACGCCAACGACAATAGTTCGAGCATTATTTTTATTTGACCGTTGCGGATTGACTTCGCCCTGTAAGGCATTCACGTTAGATGCAATAAAATCGTCAAATCGTAAACTCTGTTCACTCACATAGTACCGCCAATCTTTCCATGTCGGAAAGCAGCTGCGGAACCAGAAGTAGCTTTGAGACCAAGGGTAGCTCAATGCATTCCAGCTCTTGCCCGGTTCTTTTGTCGGGATATACCAGCTCACACAGCCCGAGTTCCAGACAGTGTTAATCAGCGCATCTTGAACACGCTTAGTGTAGTCAAGCTCGGCTTGCGGCTTCAGGTCAACTACACTGGCTTTACCGTCCAGAATAGGCTTGATGATGCGTAGGGCAAAATTGATGGAGTTCTCAGCAGCCATGAGTGCCGACGCGTGGCCCGTGGCGGAGTTCGGTCCTAGAAGCATAAAAAAATTGGGAAAACCGCTGACCACTGATGAGTTATAAGCCGTGAAACCACCCATCTCATGCCAGTGATTGGCTAATTCCTCCCCCCCGCAGCCTTTAATGTCTATTTTGTCGAAGAAGTTATTCGTGACGAATCCAGTGGCCAACACAATGACGTCAGCTGGGATAATACCATCCTTGGTTCGGACACCCTCCTGTACAATTTCCAATGCGGGGCTGTCTGTCAGTGTTAAATTTTCCTCGTGTAGGCTTTCCAAGTAGTTCGAGTCGAAGATACGCCGCTTACAACCAATTTCAAAGTCCGGAATGAGGACATCGTGGTATTTCTTGGGTGCAGTTTTGCGCATATACCTTTCGCTTACCAAACGCTGCCGTTGTCGATACCGCGCTCCAGCCTCGGTCAATGGTTGAGCTTGGAGGGATCTTTCATTCAAGAGAAAGATTATGAAGCGGAACATCTGCATGGATCCGGGAACCCATCGTAGAAGGTTTCGTATCCATTTAGGAATCGCCATATCGATAGGTGGCATAATCCAATGCTTTGAGTGGACAATCTGAGTCGTACTTTTGGTCTTCTTCACGATATTCGGTACGACTTGCGCTCCTGTACAGCCGTTTCCAAACACGATAACTCTCTTATCCGTTAGATCAACGTCTTTTTGCCATCGCGCCGCGTGAAAGATAGGGCCCTGGAACCTCTCAGCACCAGGAATATCGATCTCGCGGGGAGTGACAAACGTTCCCGAACCCGAAAACAGGAACTGAGACTCGTGAAAGAAAATCTCGTCGGTACTGTATTGACGAATTCTCAACCTCCAAACGCCGCGCTCTTCTACCCACTCGCAGGCTTCGACATTGACGCCAAATTTCATTTTTGAATTAAGGTCATACTTGTTCGCCACCTGTACCAGATAGACCATAAGCTCTGCTCGGCGGGGTAAAATGCGCGTCCAGTCAGGGTTCGGCTCGAAAGAGAAACTGTAGAGCACACTAGGAATATCGCATGCGCAACCTGATGGTGGAAGTTGTAATGATCAAAGCTAATCAAATCATTTAGAATAGGTGGACTTACCTGGATATTGATTGATATACCATGCTCCTCCAAGCTCATTTTGACGCTCGAAGAATTGGATGTCTGTGATACCATACCATCTTTTCAACGTAGCTCCTAACCCAATGCCTGAGAAGCCAGCCCCGATGCACGCAAATCTGCTATACGACACTGGATAGGTCGAGTTGGAGCCCATTGCGTTTTGTTGTCTTTACGAGGATAATGAATGTGAAAGTAGAATGGGTATCATGAGAAAATACTATTTGGCTATATGTAGTAATCTGGGCGATATACATGCCATCTTGGACACCAACCATGTAATAGATTCCTTCCTATCAACTTACAGTACTCTGCCGCTGCTCTGCCGCTGCTTTGGCGATGCTGCCCAGTTCTCAAATAGTGGTACCTACGAGTCTACGACAATGGCTGGATCAAACTTCGCTGCTTCTCCACATTGTGCCAGATATGGCCAGAAGGCGACCCTACGGAAAATTCGGGATCAACCCCCCTGCTCTGTCACACTCTAAAACAGAGCGCAGGCTTTGATACTGAACGCAATAGGTAGCCCGTATCCCTGCTTGTCATGCATGTCATCGTGGAACTGTACTCGAGGTATAGCATCCTACAGTAATCGACCAGATACATTGAATTCAGTAGGTAGTTGACACGGATTCTGTCCTTCATACCGCCCGCCACCGTTCAGCAGCAGAAAGGAACCCCGCTGACGTTATCACCAACGGGATCGCCGACTCTATGTAACACAGAGGCGAAGCTAGGCAACTTGGCTCGTTATTCGTTAGCATAGTGCAAACGAAGATAAGACCTTGATGTTAAGGTGTACTTAGGGGCGTAATAAGCGTTATCAGGCTTTAACTTAGAGATTAGGGAGGATATATGAGCATCTGAGAAATAATATTGCCTTGAAGGAATTAGGTTGCCTTATGGATTACATTGAGGCGACCCGCACGATCACCCCCTCATTATGAGCCAGTGGCATATTGGGCAATGGGACGTCCATGACTACTTACGGTGCGTTAAGACAAGTTGTGTGATCCCTCAACAGAATCAACTACTTCACACAGTTAGGTAGGCTAGATGTAGAGTGAGGGGCTATGAAGTCTAATCAAAGACCCTTGCAGTTGGATTGAACATGAGCCTCTCGCGTCTATATGGCCGAGCTGATAAGTGGTTGACCTTGTATCCTCCCTTTCTTTATATGAGTCAATAGACTGGTATGAACTCTTTCTTCCTGGCCTTCCAGGCAAATTGAGCTACCGTGTCTCAGCAGTTTTAGAACTCAGTACGAGGCGGCTTTGCTACAGATGGTTAGGCGATAATGGCAAAGATAATGAATGGCTCCAGCGAAAGAATAAAATATTAAAGCTCTCTGGTATTCAAGGCAATATATTAGGCTTAAACGTTATATAAGACCACAACAAACTACCGATCCAAGGTGAATGAGTCAAGATTCTCTAAGCAGAGGTGGCGTTTTCTAGATCCTAAAAGGAGGAGTCCGAAGCGGTATAACGCAACGACAAGCACATGATATCCAATTATATTCCTAGCACATATCCGGCCAGAGCTACAGATACAGTATGCAGTAGTGTCGTATTGAATTATCTTATCCACTATTCTGGGATCACTGTGCAGGTCAATGTTGCACTACGCCGTAGGGATGCATAAGTCAAGCCACACGTAGGGGTAAGTTATTGTTGGGTGGCGTAGGTTTTGTATCTCGGATCAACGATCAAAATGCTTCAGTATACTACTATATACAGCAATAGAACTGACATCTCAATAAAATCATTTTTAGACGAGATGAGAAGTCGACAGTGGCTAGGTGCAGTCTTTTGTGGCTTTGCTATTCGACTTACGATTGCCTCAAATCCCATCGTCACTCTCGGAAAGAACTAAGTCACGTATCGAGGGACTGTAAGGGGCGCAGTCGAGGATTTCCTAAACGTCAAGTTCGCCCACGACACTTCGGGACCGCAGCGATTCGCCCCTCCAAAACCTTACAGTCCTCCACTTGGCAGTGAGATTGACGCCACCGCCCCAGGTCCAGCTTGCCCTCAAAATAGAGCCGGGATACCCCCTTTCTTTCCCGAAACACCCAATCAAAGTGAAGATTGTCGTAAGTAAGATTCAGATCTATGTCGTTTTTACTTGAGCACTCCAGTAATGCGTTCCTTTGGCTTTCGGGGTGAAATTTAAGGGTAAAAACCATGTTCTAACACCGCAAGTTAATCTCCGTATCACCCGACCTCTTGGAACAACCGCTGATTCGTTGGAGAAACTCCCTGTGGTTGTTCATCTTGTCGGCGGTGGCGTCGTTAAGGTTCTGCATACGACGACACTTTTGACCCCACCAACCTAGTGGCGCGCTCCGTGGCTTTTGACAAGCCAATTATACATGTTATTCTCAACTACCGCCTTACAATATTCGGCTTTGCACGGTTACCTATTCTTAAAGATCAAAGGTCTCTCAATGTAGGCATGCGAGATCAGCGAGTTGGACTGCAATGGGTCAAAGACAACATTGCCGCATTTGGAGGCGACCCAAATAGGTTCACATCATTTGGGCTGAGTTCTGGAGGAACTTTCAGTTCGCTTCACCTTATGGTGTATGGCGGAGAACGTGGCGTCTCATTCACGCAGGCTTGGGTAATGTCAGGGCCACCTGGTACGGCGCTCAATATGACCTCTGATGCAACAGAGACTCATACCTACGCCGTCGCCGAGAAGCTTGGGTGCAGCCATAGTGATGATGAAGCCATCCTGGACTGCTTAAGAGAGGTACCAATGGACAAGCTTACAGAAACTGCCATGGCCTACTCGGTCGAAAATCACCCACCCGCAGGGCTTTTTACCTTCATCCCAACTGTTGATGGTGACTTCCTCCCGGAACGACAGTCTGCACTCTATAAAGCCGGGAAATTCGTCAAGAATATTCCAATGGTCTTCGGCTGGACCCAAGATGATGGTGCCACCAATGCAGGGCCTGCTCATATGTTCGAAGCTGAGAATGACATGAAAACGCCAGTTAAAAACTTTGCTCATACTCTTACTGACGATGACTATGCAAGATTATTTTCGCTGTATCCTGCTCGGAGTTTCGAGGAGGACGTCCACAACTATGAAGCTCGAAAAGCGGAGAATGACCCTGAAGCCCCTGTTCATTACTTTCGAATCGCACGCATCATGCGGGACCTCTTATTTACGTGCTCGTCTATCGACTTCGGGTTTGAAATGACGAAACAGTCACAGAGTCTGGAAGGCTTCCCTGGCGTCTACCACTACGTGCTTAACCACAGTATGATAACACCCCTATTCCACGCAGCTGGTATGCCCTACCTAGGTGCTGTACATGGAAGCGACATGGATTATCTCTATAACAACATGTTTCCGAGAGATCAGATGTCGGAAAGCGACTCGAATGTCTCGGATACTTTAATCATGTCTTTTCTCAACTTTGCGTATACGGGTCAACCGCACGGCGAGGGTTTACCTTTATGGCCTCAGTCCTTCCCGGAGCTTGATGAGCCAGATGTGTCACAAATTGAGTTAGATTGCCCTCAATATCTGAATCTACGAGTAATAGGCGGACAGTTGGGAAAAGGAGCGGTACCTTTGACTAAAGAATTATCTGAGCCTACCGCCAATGATCAGGAAGGCACTATAGAATTCCCATTTAGTGATAATGTCCAGTACAAAGAGATGGAACCCCAGATGCACCAAGAAAGACAGCGACAAGTTGACCGTGAGAATCTGCTAGAGCGGTGCGCCTTCATCAGCAGTCTTGCGGAGAAGCTGGGTCACTAGTCTGCGTCTTTGGCAGCTATCTCGATAACAATTTAGCTGTTGCTAGCTCGTACTGCATATCTGGCAATGGGCTGGGACAAAACATGGATCTTAAGAGCTTATTATTGCATTGAAGTCCCAAGGAATTATCATAGGAAATACTACTTTGATCATATTGGAGCAGAGGGGAAACCAATAGCATGCCCTAAGCCTGACTGACTAATGAGCATTATTATAATTTATGAAGAGCAAAATCATCATTATTCATCTGTTAGGAAGTTCCCCTCGGATCATACCGAGCACTACGTATTGCAAATGTTTAAGATTTGTTGCCTTATAGCTGCTCGAATTATTTTGAGTAGAAGCGGCAAAGTTTGTGCAGAGATATTCAAGTGAAAGCCTGCCCGGCCTTGTTAGATCTTGTATATTCTTCAAGACTGTGGTAACTGTATTTGCAAGAGTTCTGGGGTGAGTAGTCAGATAGCACAGGTACTGGATTACGTAGTACCTAATTATTCCAAGTCACTGTCTCTTGTCGACATAGTCTGCGGTACCGGTCTAGTGAACCCGAGACCGTAGTCAAAAAGCGAGTTACAAAGTAGTCTTTTCATTTATAATGGGTATCTTTTGCCAAGTTAATTTATATAAATAATACTATTGTTCTTCTCATAAAAGCCATCTAGGTAGAGCACAAGGCGGGATCTAAACTGGTCAGAGAGATACTGTGATAGGATTGACACCGCCAAGTTGTCTTTATCTCTCTGCAAAGTTTAGCTGAGAAATCTAAGATAGGTGTTTATAGTCCCACTCACCCGATCTGCCCAACTATGGCGATATCATCTTGGCCCCTGGGGGATCTGCCAAGCGCGACATCCCCATGATATACACAGAGAAGTCAGCAAGCCTACGAGCTACGACGTCCATACGGCTCGAACGGAAAGAAAACAGCGACAATTGCCATAGCAGCATAGAGGGCTGCTGTGATGTATATGGGTACTGTAGTGTGGGTGTTGGCAACTGTGGCGATGACTGCGGACACAATACCCATGATACGGTTGAAAGCGACAGAGATACCGTTTCCTGTAGCGCGATGAGCAGTAGGGAGTACCTCTGGGGTATATGCGTATAGACAACTGTAGTAGATGTTGACACAGAAGGCGATGACGCAACTGAAGGCAACATTCTATTCGACACGCTGGAGTCAGTAATTACCATAAGGAGTAGTGATTCAGTTGGTGTCTCGGCAGCATGCAGGAGCAACGAGTCCTAAGATTACGAAAAGGGGATAACAAGGACTCCGGGGAACTAACCTCGTCCGAGGTATGAACCGCTGTATAGCCGAAGAAAAACGCCATCGTGACCAAGGCACCAATTACCATAGTATATCTGCGGCCGAGAAACTTGATGTTACATAGGAAACCTGCCAGAATAGGTCCTGGAATGCCTGAGATGTTGGCAAGTGTGTAGTTGCGCCAAACCAGAAAGGGATCAGTGGGACCAGTCACGCCACGAACTTTGAGGTATGTGCTATGAAATGAGTCAGAAATCGAACGCAAGATGAGGGGAGTCCATGAACTTACGACAAAAACACGTAGAACAGAGGATAGCTGAGAGATAAGTTAGCTTTTGTGAGTTGCATACGACCCTTTTTTGCACTCACGCAAGACCAATCAATGTCCAAGACAACCAGATCAACATTGTAGATAGCCCAATCTTCTTCGTAGCGAAAAGCCCCGAAAGGTGAATCTTGAACTCGGTGAAGGAGAACCGAGACTCGCCATGAGTTCCCCGAATCTCTCCACATGCCTCGAGCTGGTCAAGTGTAAGCGAACACGGGCGGTTGTACTTCTTAGCCAGGCTTTGAAGGTTCTCGACAAGATCGGCATCTTTGCCTTCCGTCAACTGGTACTTGGGCGTCTCCTTCAATCGAACAATGGTGACTCGCAATATTGACAGGACGAAGACAAAAGCACCAGCTGTGAAATAGACGTATCTCCACCCCATATTTGAAGACCTAGGGCATTCTTCGCCATCAAGATCGCAATTCCATCTCTTAGGAACTAAGATTTCTTAGAATTCTGACTCCTCAGTGTAGACTTCAGGGAAACTCACCTAAAAAGCCCCAGCAGATGAAACCAGTGATTGCCTGGCCGAAACCCCACCAACACGCCATGAGTGTCAGGACCCATTGCTTGTTACCTGGAAGGTACTCTAGGAAGACAGTAGTGTCCAACACCAAGTTTCCGCCTCCGCCGAATCCAACTAAAGCCACGAAGAAACCCAAGGATGGCCAACTCGGCGCTGCGCCGGCGACGATGGCGGCTGCGGAGCATATGAATAGGGAGAGATTAAAGGCCCACCGGCGGCCGATGATGTCGGCACTGAAGCCCCAGAACAGCGCACCGACAAGTAGTCCTGCGTAGGAGGCGATGTTCTGGCCATTGGCATACCCTACTGAACCAAACTCCTTGAAAGCGGGCGCGGCGATATTGCTCTGTATTAGGGTGATGAGAGAGTCCACTGCATATCTGATATGAATGAAGGGGTATTAATATTGTGACATATGCGTGTTCACGTGTTGGAATGACAGAATCTCACCCAAATCCGTTTAGTACAAACAGCTTCCAATGGTAGTTCGTCCAACCAATCTCATCGATAGCCTAAGATGCGTTCCGTTGCTTAGCAAAAAGACAAGAAAAACGCGCCCTAGCCGAGCCTTGTCTCGGCACCTAGTTCCGTTTTCATATCCCTTACATTGTTGACGAGGTGCATTTTTGCATTCAGTACGGGGTCCAGGTCCTGCCGCGCAAGGATATCCTCGCCCTTGTGGATTGAGGAACCCTCTGATGCGACTTGCGACTTCGCCTCGGCGCCAGTGTCCTCCATCTGCTTATCCTTCTCGTCGAAGCTGTGCGCTCGGGGGCGGTCGTCGGCAGCCATGTTGACGTTGACTCGGCGAGCGCGAAGAAGTTTTAAGTATGAAAGGGAGTGTAAGTGTTCCAAATCCTTCTTAGGTGTTTCCAATCTGCTGGGCCAGTGGAACTTTAGGTATTCGGTATTGAGAGCTGCCTCTCTTTGTTAAAAAAAAAGAGACTGCCGAAATAAAATGTGGCTTATAGTTCACACTGGTCGTCTTTGTCTTGCAAAGTCTGAACCTTAAGTTCGGAGGACACAAAACAGTGTCTAGAGAAGGCGCAGTGCGGGAAAGAGAAGAAGGCGTAAAGGCGCACAGCAAGAGAGTGGCTGATCACAAGACTGCATCTTTGCGGCCGCCGTGATGAGATGAGAGGCTTGATTATGTAGTTTGTCGAGGCGAGCAATGACCGCATAGGGCGGTGGACTCTCAGTAGTAGCAAAAGTGAATGGTCATGTCGAGGTCGCGTGCTCCTATTCGTCAATTGAGGCCCGAAGGCGAGATCTTCTGCAGCGAATGTAAAGTAGCTTCGCCGGTCATGAGATGCTTTTCCGAGATAAGAAGGTAATCCATGCTCGACGAGTCGCTAGGACGCTACGAAGTCTTTGTGCACCCCTCGGCAACAACATCTCACCCAGCGATAGGAGGTTAGCCAATGTTAATCCAAGGCCTATCGCAGCTCTAGTTTCTGGTCTAGCCATATTGGGAAACTGTCCGGAAAATCCTCGATGCTGATTCGGCAGGCTGGTCGTAAGGAAAGCCCCGAAATGGGATCGGTACTATGTACGTAGTATACTACTTAGACTACTTAGTGTATAGATTCAGTGATCTAGTGTAAGTAGGTTATAAACGGCAGAATGCACTCGCTGTAGCTGTTCTTCATATCAAAACCATCCACGTTGGATGATGGATCTATTAGTTACATACAAGTAACTCCGGGAATTCCAAACCCAATAATCAAATGTTAAAGATGAGTTGGTTATAAATATCAACCTTACAGCTAAGCTGCCTACACGCCGTATTATCTGCGGGGTCCACGTGCTGTCGCTAGTCTGCATATTATTCTATTACTCAGTAGTTAGTACTACAAGCCAGTCAACCAATCCACTTCCAGTATTTTGTCACGTTTAGGTCGTCTTCGGGTGGCATCCCGGTCGGCATGTGGCATCCTACAGTTCTAGAAAAGCCCAAGTACTGCCCAAGGTACCCTTCTGCTCACCCCTATGCCTACCCCTACAACAGCACCGATCGCAGCATCAATCCCAGTAGTTCGGGAAAACGAGATACCTATCTCCTTCCTGAAGGTATTTGCCATGCATCCGGTCTGTCGACCTGGATTGTGCACGTTACTATTCGTCTATTTCTGTCCATCTTCCAACGGTACCGACAATACAATATGTGATTGTGGTGTCAGATATCCCGGACGCTCACCAGCGTCCCGATCACATACATAATGAGACGACTTGCCGGCATGTTCCACTCTGTCTAGTCTCCCATTGCTCTTCGGTTTTCTCGGCCAACTGAACGCGATGATGAATTGTGTTCAAGTCCTATGCTTCATGGGAGCGGCGTCGGCTGCTTTTGTGGGCAATCTCAACTACCAGTCTCCTTCAAGACATCATGCTTCCCTCGGAGTCTCAATCAATAAAGTAGCCAAGAGAACCCATGAAACACCTCACTGGGAGCCCAGCCAGCTGAACTTTACTCACGGCATTGCCTCTGGAGATCCATCTGATGGCAGTGTCATTCTTTGGACTCGAGCCGCACCAACAAGCGACAACGACGCGAGTAATGTTACTGTCTCAGGATACGTACCGCTTTACGACCACTCGACAGAGCAGTACGTTGTGACAAGCAATGCGCCTGTTTGCGTTGACTGGAAGATTGGAACTTCCAGATCCTTGGAAAACGTCGTGGACTCGGGTACTGCATATACAAGCTCTGACATTGATTACACCGTCAAGGTACAGTGTGAGCACTTATTGCCTTGAACGGATAGCTGACCTCAATCGTAGGTGGAAGCTAAGAAACTGAAGTCCTTTACAACATATTGTGAGTGGTCGATCACTGGGAATTTCGGTCACGCTACGTATCAAGTCTGATGAAGTAAAAAGACTATCAATTCGCCATTTGCAATTCTCAAAACAAATCTCCTATTGGGCGCACCAGAACTATTCCTTCTGACAACGATATTATCTCGAAACCTATAAAGCTTGCGGTATACTCGTGCAGCAATTATCGTTAGTCCCCCTATTCTAGCATAGTCGTATTAGTCTGAGTAACCGCTACTTAGCATTTGGGTTTTTCAACGCGTATGGTAATCCCGTGCGAAAAGACTCAGTTGATTTCGTCGTCCACTTGGGAGACTATATATATGAATATGAGAACGGGTACTACGGCTGGGGTGACTCGGTGAGTGACTTTCCTTATCGTGTTGTTGTGCCAGCTCCTCCACAGTAGAATAGTTCTCTACAAAGTCCAGGCTTTACGACCCGAAACTTACCTTTGCACCTTTCACGTCATACTCGAAGTAATAGGTACTAATTTTGACTGTTGCAGTACGGTCGCATTCCTCTCCCTAACCGGGAGATATACACGTGGGTTAAAACAAGCGTAAGGTGTTTTTATGACATGCTCATCATAGTGGCAGATTGTATGATTATCGAAAACGGCTTGCCACTTATAGAACAGATTTAGACCTCCTTGCAAGTCACCAGATATTCCCTTGGATACCTGTATGGGATGATCATGGTTTGTGGCACCATCGTCTGCACCCTCACAAGATCACTCAATAACAGCTGAGCAGATGTGGCCGATAACACTTACCGCGATGGGTCTTCAAAATTGAATAATACCGAAGATTCGTTTATAGAAGATGGCGGTGTATCTGTCGACCAGCGGAAGATGAATGCGGTCAGAGCTTACTTCGAATGGAGTGAGTCATAAGCTGTGGTTTAAACCTTATCGTCTTCTGCTAATGAGCTTCAGTGCCAATCCGACAAGTTGATTTGGATGATAATTTGCGAATATGGCGCAACTTTCAATTCGGTACCCTTTTTGATCTCGTGATGCTCGACACCAGGCAGTACGACAGGTCTATCACCGATGTCTACTGGAATACGCATTACCTATCCGACATCTACAATGATGCCAGTCGGTCACTAATGGGGCCGAGACAGGAGGCATGGTTTTACAACACCCTCAAGAATAGCGCAAAGAGAGGCGCCACTTGGCGAGTGGTGGGAAACCAGGTTGTCTTCAGTCGCATCAATGCGAGTATTTCGACAGGTTCACAGACACCTTTCAACTACGATCAATGGGATGGGTACCAAGCGAACAGGAACAGGACATTTCACACTCTATACGAGAATAACATCGGAAACAACATATTTCTTGCAGGCGATTCTCACGCTTCCTGGGTGTCTGATCTCGTTTGGCTAGACGAGCACCCATACGACCCAGCCACTGGAAACGGATCCCTAGGCGTAGAGTTCGCTGGGAGTGCCGTGAGTTCACCGTCGCCAGCAGGACAGAATGTGACTCTCGAAGCGGCCCAGCTCGGCTCCGAGATCTTCATTGCCACCAATGCCGAGCTGCAATGGCAGGATTTCTACTATAGGGGCTACTACGAGCTTTCTATTAGCCACGAGAGGGTCGATGCGGCGTACTATGGTATTCCGACAACTAAAGTCCGTAGCGGGGATGAGATATCACTGGCAAACTTCTCCGTCCTGGCAGGGGAGAATAAATTGTATCGAGAGAATGGCGCGGCGGCGCTGGGAGGTGTAGTCGAGGCCGGCAGTCTCAGGGGTGGGAAGGTAGTGCAGACGAACTTGACCTTCGACACTGAGACAGGTGAATGGCACAGCTAAGAAGTTCATTGAAAAGCAGAGAGCTAGGATTAATGCAATAGTCGTAAGCTAGGTTACTTACCTGCAAATGGCAGTTATGCTATCCACGCATTTCGTGAAGTCAGATGACGATATGTAACAACCTCTCGCTACCTTCCCCTCTTTCGATTTGACACCGATACGCAAGCTTCAATAGCCAATCCCCCCCCCTCATTAACCCTGACTGTATATCCCTCCCTTGAAAGGGAAGTCGGAGGTCTGGGACTTTGTGCTTACGGCCCTGTGGCTCTCGACCGCGTGCCATGCTCAAAGGGATAGAAACAGAACTAGATAACGGGCAAACATAATGGGGTCCTCAATTCAACAAGTATTTTATTAGTTGGCTGTTATGGATCATTGTGGCAAATCTCACATATAGTTACAGAAGCAAATGCTATAGGCTTGTATATAGTGATTGTACCACAAAAGAAGGGATAGCCATATATCGAAGATGACTGAATCGACGTTATGCTCTGATTCTATATCACCTTAAGTATCACCAAAAACATTTGAATCAACAGATGCTCTGATATCAGATATTATTCGGGCCGAAACAGAAGGCTGGCCAACAGCTTGCTGCGAGACATGGCTCAGAGAACAAGAGGACTTACGTATACCTCTATATCAGTTACTCTATGAAGGCGGTACGATGAGACCATCCGGGGCAGCAAACATATACCATTGCTTACGTCACCCATCATAGAATTCCTTACAACAACTGTCACGAGTTAAAGGGGCTTGGGTCTAATAACCATATAATACATGCCGACATCAATTCCCGGGCTTTCGTGCAACAACAAATGTTTATCGCCTACCTCTGAGCTACTAGCAAGACTATATTCAATCACCCTTATGATCTGAGCCTGACTGGGGTGGTAATCTCGCTGTCAATCACTCAGATGAAACGATCAATCATTCGTATTATTGGTGAAGAGTATGTTTAGAAATCAATACCAATAAGAAAAGAGAGAGAGAACGAAACTTGACATTTGTATGTATCCAAGTACCAAAAATAAGCTGTGTAACCAGTTATGGTGTTTTTATCCCTTAAGCCCTCCTCCACTCAGTAAACGTAGACACCCCATCATCTTGATCCCTATTCCCAATACTCCAATATGCATTATAGATTCCAAGTTTAGGCCTAGAGTAAGCTGCATAATGGAAACGTGTAGAGACCGGGGATCGGCCTCAATACACGGAGTAATACAGTATTAGAAGTGAAACTCGCGGTGACGCTTCCATTCCCAGAGCCATCAATAACGTTGTAATTTGGCCTCCAGAGAGATCAAAGGGTAAGGTCTCGTGCCGGGTGATGCTTCGTGAGGTTTATGCATGCGTCAATACAACAATGCCTACCCAATCAATTCTGAAGCCCATGGCAAAACTCGAATTTTCTCGTCATCGATCACTATTTTTGAAAGTAACGTGCTTCTTGCACAAGAGTCAACTCAAGGTTATACACCATGGAAAGACACAGGCCACGGTGTCGAACATATAAGGGTGCACTCATTCTTTTTGCATACAAGAGCCCTCTGACCAAATCACACAATGAAAAACGCCTCGCAGTTCGTACTACTTCAGCGAATCAATCTACAACAACAGATCGGTCAAGAAGCACATATAAATGACTAAAGAAGGTACTGAGACTTATTCAATCTATTCCGCACCTTGTTTTTTTTGAGCTAACATTCCAGCCTTCGCTTCGAATCAGAATGTGCGGATACGTCTCGTATACGCAACTCTGCCCGGACTGAGGAGAATTCGCCAACCAGCGTTTTGGGGACGTTAAGCTCTTCTCGTGTCGCGCTTGGACGCTCGGAATGAAGTGCACGAAGACAGCTGGAGAGAGACGGGAAGAGGTCTATGACCACCCGTGCTGGTGGTGCAATCAGCGCCGTGAGGAGCGCCGGGCCAGCCATCGCCATCGCCGCCGCCGTCGCTATTACTATTACTAATAAGTAATATTTCGAGGAACATGGTCCAGTTGGAAAATTGCAATTGGATTGAACGACTTCATCTACACTATTACTTCCATGAGACCCTGCGGGCATGTTCATCTTTCCTTCGCTCGCGTGTGCGAGCACCGAGAGGGGACTTGAGAAAGTCACTCCGCTCCTTTCCAGTTTACTACTATTGTCAACTTACTATATTCGTTCACTTTGATTGTTTCGCATGGGCTGAGAAGACCCTTAATTAAGCCTAATTTGAGTTTTGCCCTAGACAGATTGTCATGTGGCAACAAGAGACTCATGTATACGGTTAGATAGTTGCCCACCAAGGTTTCCGTGGGCCGTCGCGCATTAACAAGTGTCTCTACCTAACTCATAATATGAATTTATTATTTCGAAATGCAGCCCCGATTGACTATGCGATACTACCTGAGCCCCTTTTTCTAGTTTCTTACTGCTACAATAAGTTAGTGCTGGCCCTCGTGCAGGTAATGAAAGCGCAGATATATTATCCTACCATCTCTAAAAGGTTAGGGAGTAGATAAGTTGAGACGTCAATCTTATTTTCTGCTGTCTGTCTCTGTGGGAACTGAGGATTCTTCTACGTAACGTCCAGTGTCCACGCATACTATCCTAAGAGCCTGAGACGCTTGCTTAGTCACAGCCTTGTATAGGCAATATGGGAAAGAAAAAAAAAAGTTTCGAGCCCAGTCGTGTCGAGCTCCTCGAACTTGATATCAGCAGCTTCCAGTCTGGTCGGGTATGATGGGCTGCGTAGAGAATATCGCACATCACGAGATATCGGAGGACGGTTTCGAAAAACAGCTCGCGACCCATTCCCGTCGCAACTTCCGACTGTTCTGGCTCTGGAAAGACATTCCACTCAAGCCTTCAGCGGCTGCATTCAACCCACAATTTATCAAATGTATCCAATTCTGAATTCATTTGTCGGAGGTTATCTTTGACGATTTCAATATCGAGAAAGAGGACAGCTGGCGCAGAGCTATATACCCAGCTATGTCAACCGTAACTTCGGGTCCAAGGCGCGCATGCTCTCAGCCTTATACTTGGGTAGTATTGATACCAGACTAGGGCAGTATACCCCAAGTGTAATATTCGAGACATTCCAGAAAGACCATAAGTTATAAAACCGGGCGAAGAGCACCGAGCAGGGGGCTGTCACCACCATCCTCGCAGCCGTCTCGAGAAATAGGAGGGTAATAGCGGAGAGTATCTGAAGAACTGCGCCATAGCAACTCCGGAGCATTATAGGATTCCAGGGGTATTAAGGCCTCCAATAACTTTAGCTTCACTTTAAAAGTTGCTATTATTATCATGACTTCGACTATGCATGGTGAAAATGCACATCTCCCGGGTAGCCTTGGAGAATTAAGGGGGCCTCGGCATACCCTTGTGGGTCCTTTATATGGTTGGCCGAGAATGAAAACTTGCCGCGCCTAGACAACAAATGGAACAAAAGGGCCCATCCATCTGCGCGACGCGTCTCGTCCACCTTCCTCCCTTAGGTAGTGACGTAGTGACCACCATCGCCGAACGCACCACACCACCTTGTCACGATGCTCTCATCATGAATGATGGATCAAGATCAGGTGGCGATTATTCAGGCCCATCCTCTTGGTGCACATCTCGATGCGGCATGTGCGTCATTCAACGAAATTGTCAGCAACCCTGCCGATCTTGAGACTGTCGACCGTGAAGGTAAGTAAAGTGCAACCGCAACCTTGACTTAAGCTGTTCCTCTTCAAAGTTCTTGTTTTAATAAGTGTCTATTTAGTGCTTCAAGATCTAGGCATTTCCCTTCTCCTTTTACTACGGAACCATGCGGTTTCCCGCCTCCTACTGTCTCCAACAGATCACGGTAATCTCTACGGCGATGTTTTGAGACTTATTTCTGCGATTGCTTTGAATACCGCTTACACCGACCGAATTAAGCCTTTTTTACATGCTGTTTTTGCTTACCAACCCGATGTTAAAATCTGGGAACATATCTACCATGCCGTCACCGAGTTTATACCTCGAAAAGCCACCTCCTCTTTTTTACAGACTCTATAGCGCCTTACTACAAGCAGTATCGTAAATTTTTCCGGAAAGCGCGATTAAATAGACAAGTTATTTAGTGATAAACTGGGCGTTATATACGTCAACGTTCCGAATTTTTACGAAGCTTTTTGGGGTGGCATCTTAGGACTTAAGCCGGCGTGTAAAAAGATTTTTTTAGAAATGCATGCAAAAAATACAGCCCTTTTTTCGACAAAGCTGGACCGGATGGCCAAACGATGCTAAGCAAAACGGCGTTTTTGTTTGGCTTGCCGACGTTGTCTACCGCTTTTTGCAATAGGCGCAAAAGTACAGACCGACAATAACACGAAAGCTATTGGCACAGCTCGACACGCCGCTCGAGAGCTCGGTGGCGAAGCGTAAGCTGGATATTGTCGGATATAACGATTACCTCTGTATAGTCACGCTATCACAACGTACCATGGTGGTACGATGAGCATTGCCACCCACAGGTTAAAAGAGGG